>APFE030369746.1:36176-113629 GCA_000404065.3 Pinus taeda
TAGTAGGTCACCTTCCATTACTCTCTCCAAGATGTGATGGGAAAAATGAACATCCAAACACAAAGGAAACAAGGGTTTTCTATACAAGATGGGGGAAGTGCAGAAGGCACAAGGGTTTTCAGACCTGATCAGGGGAATAGAAAATCAGTATAATAACTTTGCTCAATGATTTCTCCTGTTTAGGCCTTCCCCATGATGTCTTTTTATACCAACTCCAAGGTAGTTTTTTTAGTTAGGAATTGGTTGGGGACAGTTGAGGCCACGGGCACTAACAGGTGATCAGCAGGTGAAACCCGCGATCTCCGCCCGAAAATAAGGAATTTTTATATTTTTTAAGTGTTTTAATACATATACGCGGGTTAGCTATGTAGAACCCGCGTATACACGCGTTTAACTCAGGGCAATGTCGCGTACAGGGAATAAAATATTGTTTTTTAGATATATGACCAGGTCTGGAAGGAGGGGTTGCCCTAGGCCATGGCTGAAGCATCACAAACCATACTGGTGAGATTTGGAGCTATAACAGACATATACAAAGAGAGGCTTTTGATTCAATCAAGCAAGCAATCATAAATGCTCCCGCATTAAACACCCCTGATTTTTTAAATAATTTCATTCTATATACTATTACATCTGATTCATCTTACGGAGAAGTATTGACACAAATCAATGATCAAAACTTGGAAGCACCAATTTCATTTTATAGCTCAAATCTTCAAGATGCTAAGCTTAATTAATCGAAAGTTGAAAAGAAAGCCTTTGTTCTTTACAAAGCCATTAAACACTTTCGACCCTTTCTCTTAAAGGCTCACACAAAAGTTATAGTCCCCTTTTCAGCAGTGAGGCAGTTACTAGTTCAAAGGGAATTAGGAGAAAAAAAGGGAACATTGGGTCACAACATTACAAGAGTATGATTTGGACATTAAACCAACAAAGATTGTTAAAGGCCAAGTTTTTTGTAGGTTGTTAGTAGGAGCTTCTAATATTCAGGAACATGAAGGTACAAACAGTGTTGAAGAGATCAATGAGATAAGTACCATTAATCCTGAATCTCAATATGCAGATTTGATATTCTATTTGATAAATGGATATGCTCCTTCTAATCTTTCCTATAAAAATAAACGTGCCATAAGACTGAAAGCAAAAAACTTCATGATTATTGATGATGCGTTGTTTAGATAGAATTATGATTTAATTTTGTTAATATGCTTAGATAAACCTGAAGCGCAAAAGGTCTTGCACAAACTACATGATGGTCCGGCAGGAGGACATTTTGGAGTTGATACAATAGCTCCCAAAATTATTCATGATGGGTATTATTCGCCCACCTTATTTAAAGACACTCATGACTATGTAAGGAAATGCAGAACATGTCAAACTACCAGTGGAAGACAAAGGAAGCCATCCTTTCCTTTGCAACCAGTCAACATTGAATAACCCTTTGAATAATGGGGATTGGATATCATTGGAGAAATTATTACACATTCATCCAAACAGCATAGGTATATCCTTACAACTACAAATTACTTTACTAAGTGGGTGGAAGCAATTTCTTTGAAGACAACAAACTCTGAGGCAATCATTGAATTTATAGATCAATTCATCGTTACCAGGTTTGGTGTCCCAAACGCTCTTATTTTTGACAATGCATCTTATTTTTCTGGTAATTCCATACTTGAATTTGATATCCAAAGAGGATTCAAATTGAAATATTCTGTAAACTACTACCCTCAGGGTAATGGTTTAGCAGAATCCACCAATAAAAATCTTATCAAAATCGTTAAGAGAACTATTGATCAGAATCATAAGAACTAGCATAAGTCTTTGATATTTGCACTATGGGCAGACCATATAACACAGAAGGCCTCAATAGGCACTTCTCCACTTAATCTAGTGTATGGAAAGGAGGCTATCATACCAGAAAACTTAGTACTTCCATCACTTGCCTTAGTGCAGTTTATTGAAGAGAATCCTTCATCTTCTATTCAATTGAGACATGATTAGATCCTGAAACTAGAGGAAGAAAGGGAGAAAGCCTGAATTACACATGCAAAGCATCAATAAATTATCAAGTCTTCTTTTGATACAACTTCAACTAGCTGAAAACATTTAAAAGTTGGTAATCTTGTTTTGAAATAGGACAAAGCCCACGAGGATAAAGGAAAACACACTAAATTTTAGAAAATGTGGCTCAAACCATTTCAAATCAGCCAAAAGATAGGCCCATCTACATTCATATTGCAAGATCTATCAAGAAAGAGAGATTGTGTTCCTATCAATGGGATTATTTTGAAAAAAATCTTCGATTGAGGAGGTAACCCCTTCTCACTTTGTAAATATTCAAATTTTCAGCTATATTTGTGTAAATAATTAGTTTATTTTCTTTTCTTAGAAAATAAAGTTGTAGATAGCCTTCTATTGGTCTTTACTATTTTGTCAAGGTTACTTTAAAAGAAAATAGTCATAATATTTACTTTTGATAGATGGAAGCCTTGAAAGAAAAGAAGAAGTTCTAAGAAATTAGGTATAATTAAACTATGAAAACCCTTTTTGTTTTTGTAAAATCTTCTCAAGACTTGAAAATACTGTAAATCATTCTAAGTTTTAGAAGCCTAAAAAAGGTTATCAATAGAAAGTAAAGGCTGATCCAATATTAGCATCTTCAACTCCCAAAATTGTCATCCGTGTTTTCTTAGGGAGAAATTTATTCATCCCATCCATCAAAGTTTATAATTTCTCAGAGGGTAATTCTAAAATATATTTGATAAAAAAGATAAGAGGTATTATCATAAGCCTGCTTACCATGATCACAGGGGACTAGTTCAACTGACATTACCAACATTGCATACCAAAACAGGTTAATGGCTTATAATTATAAGACAAGGGGTCTCATCACGAGCCAGCTTGTTTAGTTAAATTACAACCAGTGAATGGCATTGTTAACAGCTTGCCACAAAACCAGGACAATTGCTTTTTATCTTACAAAATAAAGAAATAAGGAAAAAAGAAAATTCAATACAAAAAATGTGGAAACATATCTTTTGGATTCATTCTTTTAAATTATACTCTAAAATGGATGGAACAATGAATGATTAAATGGTTAAAAGGTAACCCTATCGAGACTATGGACGTTTGCTGGCAGCAGTGGCTCTACCTGTGAAAAAGAGAAGTCATTATACAAGCTAAGTTGGAGAAGTCTCTTGTTTTATCAATATCAACCAATTAAGGTTTACTTAAGACTTATAATGTATTTAATTTTGAGATGAGAAAGAGATAGCAAAAATAGTTTTCATTATATTCAGAATTTATGATTACCTAGTTATATTAGGTTTTCTCTATCTATTAAGGTTTTCAGATTAAGAAGGTTAAAATATTATATTATTCTCTCAAAGATAACTTTTTCTCACAGTGAATCGTCAATTGTTGTGTTGTACAACAACCCCCCATTTCTATAAAAATTTAACACAAAATCTTAATATGAAATGGGTCCATTTTTAAATAAACTTAGTTAGATTTGTGAGTTGATGAATAAAACTGGTATTAACCTCATAATAATAAAAATCTTTATTAAAAGGCCCAATGTAAATAAATCATTTTATAAAGCCTTTTGATTAAAAACAAAGTGTTCATTTAAATATTATAGAACAATTCTACATTGCGATAAAGCGATCAAAGATCACATATCGCAATGACAAAGGGACATACACAAAACAAAGCTTCATCGAGTCCTCCGATCTGAAAATGCAATCGGCAATCAGTGATGTCAATAATAAAGGGACATATGTAACGGCCTAATCCAATCCTCCGATCCGAAAAATAAATCGCAATCAGTAATCGGAGATGTCATAAGCCAAAGGAACACATACAAATCCCTCACTAAACCTTCCGATCCGGTATCACAATCAGAAATCGGTGAAGTCATATGACAAAAGGATAAAAGCTTAAGCCAAATCCTGACTCCAATCAATCAATTGGGCGCGCATCTCAAAAGGTAAATATACACTGAAAAACGGTTTGCATACATAATACCCCACTCCATTATATTATAATATTACCTTTTGGCAATTGGAGATATTCATTGCAAGTCACTAAGCCTTTCCCTTTGAAACTCCCAATTGAGATTTGTGATTTATCGCTGATCATCGATCGAGGAAATCCGAGGCATGCTTGAAATAATCACTTATACGATTGACGAGATGGGTATTTATGATATTAATTCACCACGATTGGTAGTTCGAACGACTATTAAAATTTTACAGTTAAGGCTAGATCCTTTAAAAGATTTTACTCGAGGTAATCCTTAACTATATTTCATTTATCGTATGTCAATCGCCGCAATTATGTTCATTTTCATATTCGTTTTCAACAGCAATATCCCTGTATTACGGTTTGTAATTGTGTGTGCAGAGTACCTTCGAACTCATAAATCTAGAGAAAATGGGGAAGAAATCAAAGAAGTTCATAGCAGCTCCTGTAGCTAAAGAACCATGACCGAGCAAGAAAGGATTAATATCAGATACAACATGTCTCGGTCTAGGAAATATCAGCTAGGAAAGCATTTATAATCTGATAGAAGCAGAGGAGCTAGAAGAATTAGAAGAGGAAGCCACTGCCGATTTAACCAACAAGTCACAGGGAACTCTAAAAGAATTGGCTTGTTCTTATCTTCACAAGATAGTAGCGCGGGCCAAGATTCTGCCATACACTGATGTAGTAAGATGGGTAGTTAAAAAAATTCCAACTACGGATAGAACATTTTGCACAGGTGATGGGAGGATATTTGGCTCATTCAAGCCTGAAGATCTCAGGCAAATGTATCATCTACCGCCACCCGAGAAGCGATACAACAAGGAATTCCTAGAAGCATTTGCAAAGGAAAACGACTTGGAGTCGGACCCGATCAAGCAATGGAGGCATTTCTCGAAGAAACAGAAGCACGAGTCATCGAGTAAGCACTCCATTGACTCATTGGCTTCCCCTTATTGCTATGCTAGAGCTATGATGTGTAGACTGTGGGGACTACATGATTCTACAAAATTCACTATAGAGATGGTCCCCTTAATGGAAGCTGTAATCAATGGTTATGTTATGGATTGGGCAAATATTTTGTCTAATAAACTAGCCACTGAGATATTAGAATACAAAAGGAATGCATCTACAACTGCCCGGATCATTCCCCCTTTCTATTACAATGCATATATTCTGGATATTATTTGTTTTAACTCCGAATACCTGGTACTCGGATGGAAATGGACTCCTCAAGATCCAAATCCAATTCATATTTACCACAAGCAATTATGGAAGGCACACTATAAAAATCACATGTATAGAATTTGCAATGGTTTCATTTTACCAGTATATTATTCTATTTTCAATAAGTCGGCCCCCAGGATATCCCAAGACACAGTAGTTGACCTGACAGTAGTAGGTAGTTGGTTCGGTGAGGAGAAATTCACCTATGTGAGGCTTTTTGGCAATCTCACTAAAGCCCATGTTCTCCCCCTATATGTTCCCAATAAATTGTTAGCACGGGAATTAGATTATCAGATAACAGTCGAAGGGACATCAAGAACCCTTAAGGACTCCAAGAAATATATGTGGCCTATATTCCCCCTACGATGTGGTATTTTCACCTTACATGACTACAAGCATGTAGAGAAAGAGGCAAAAAAGATTCAAATGCTGAATCTTGCCACAATTCCGAACAGGAAATATGATCCAAGAAATGTTGCTCATAACGTCACCTCTCAAGCTAAAATTTCTAAATTCGATCATGAAGCGGATGACTTCGATGATTTATTTGCTTCAACTGAATCATTATTTCAGGTTAAATTATTAGCCAAAATTAGGTATGAAGAAGAAGGGCTAGAAACATTCAATAGGCTCAGAGACCAGAGGTTGCAAACTCTGCCTTTGGACCTATTAGCTACAACCCCGAGGGTTCAGCCACTAGGTCAAAGTGAACAGAAAGCTGCCGACAAGACTCTTGCAGTGGAAAAGGTTCTTGAAAAAGAAAAATTGCTAGAGCAGGAGTAGGAACAAGGAAAGAGTAGTGAACTCATGGATTGAAGTATTTATATTGATCCTAAACTGCTCAAAGAATGGCAGCAATTCCATCCTATTATCAGTAATATTGAGAGCCTACAAGGATTTCGCACACCTGAGGTGACAACTAGTCAGAAGAAAATTACTAATACAGTTCCAACTGAAGGAACTAGCGGCCCACCCATGACTCAAAAGGATGTAGAAATAATTCCCGAGAATCCATCTGATGAAATTGTTCTACATATAGAAGAAATACCACCTTTGGATGTCTTCTATAGCCCTAAGCATAGGGCTGTAATCAAGAGACAAATAAAAAAGAGAAAACTTGATCAATCTTCTCTTTTGCCTTCACAAATGGAGATAACAAATATGGTATGGAGAGAAGAAGTCAATCCTTCTAAAGATCTTACTAAAGTTTCTTAGTATGCTGGAGCATACATAGTAGCTACTATAGACAAAGCATCAAAAGTCAACAATTTTCTCAAGGAAAAGGATCAAACAATCATTTTGTTGGAAACACAGGTACAAGAGAAGTAGCAGAAGATAGAGCAGTTGGAACAACAGTTAGCAGCCCAAAGGCAGTCAAATGACCAATTAAATGAGCAATTGCTCAAAGAAAAATAGAGGATTGATCAACATGCAATTCAGAAGCAACAGGAACTATCTCAAGCATTGAGCAAGCTGCGATTATTAAATGAACAGTTGAGCAAATAAAAAAAAACAGATCGTTCAACTGTCACTGCAAATAGAGATATTTAAAGAATATCCCCAAGTGGGAGAATTCATATCAGAAGCTCTACAAATTACTAAAGCATTTTCTAATCAGTTTAGCTTATTATGTTATAATATCTCTCTCACTTTTTTCCTATGTGAAATATCGTCATCTATGATTAATAAATCAGGTGATGCGAGACAGAAGTTAGAGCAAGCAGATGAAAGATTAACAGAACTTCTCTCTTGGCAAGAAACCAAAGAAGGAAAAGCTGCAAATCTACCCCAAATTCTACAATCACATAAAGAAATATTATTCCTTGAATGGAAATCTCAACTGATGAAGGCAGAAAGGGCAACATCAAGATGTATATTGGTGACAAACACTCTGGTGGAATTGATTAATGATACTCTTTATTTATCCAATTTAATTATAGAATGTACTCCAGGGAAACTTCCATCAGTGAAAGCATTAGAACAAACATGGACACAAGAGCTGGAGAAGAGGCAAAGACTGATCACAGGAATTTAAACTTTAACATGGGAAACCTTTTGGTTCTTCCTTGTTAAACCATATAGTCAGCGAACAGTGATGAAATGCCTCACCGATGCAATCAGTTATATGGTTCCCGAAATTACTGATGCCACATACACTGCCAAGTTACATTCGCACATGGGTCATCCTCTAGAACTGCAACCAATGCTCATGATTTTCCAGCTCAAGTCACGAGATAGTCATCCAAAACAATGAACCATTCTAACCAACTACATCATGCCTATTTTAAGAAGATTGTCACAATTTTTGTATTTTGGTTATACCAGCACATAGCATTTTTATTTCATAGTTTGTTAGTTTAGATAGTATTTAAGACCCTTTCATGTTTTTGGAAAGGGTCATCAAATTTTGTATTAAGACTTGGATTAGAAGTTGCACTATTGTGCTTCCGATATATATTTGTTTATAAAAACTGGACTTGAATTCTGAGTTTTAATGAAGAATAATTTTATGTGATATCCACTATTGCTTCTTGTATAAGTATTTCCAAGTTGAGAGGCGGGATTTAAATGCGATTCATATCAGAGGAGATTCAAATACATATGGTACTACTATCTATGTTTTTTCTTCATTCTTTTATGTGAATAAACATTTATTCATTTTGCTATTATGGATGTATCTATATGCTTTCACAACATTTCTTTTACTTATCACTATTGAATGTTTAAGAGTTGTTATTTTTCATACATGTGTGTGTCAATGATATATAAAGATCAGTGCAATAATGTTTTAATTATTACTTTGTTCAACTACTTGAACAAAGTAATTATCATATGAATGAATATTTTTGTTTATAAGTAGAGTCATCTATATGCCTACTTGTCAATAAGAATCATCAAAAATTGCACTAAGAGAAAGACTTCCAGTGATAGATTAGTTATTTATATTATTGCATTTTAGAATAAATCATTCATCATTTCCATTAGATATTAGAAAATCGATCACTTAACCATCCCATTTATAAATCATTGGGAAACTGGTCCCATCATATCCACTTGGAGCCACCACACCAAATAGAAAAGGAGTTGTCTTTAAGGTCCAGATCGAGTGGTTTTCCCTGATGTTGATGCAACGATTTTCAAGGCATCAACACTTGTATGCCCCAATGTTGCGCGTAGTGGTTTCACACTTCTTTGCACCTCCAAAATAGTTATAAATGTTATCTTAGCTGGGTCCACCATTAATCCTTGTTTGCATACCACATGTCCCAACAAAATTATGAAAGGGAGACAGAACAAGCATTTATTCAAATTGAGCATGATATGATACCTCTGGCATGTATCCAACATCAAGCGTAGGCTAACTACATGGTGATTCATGAGCCCAAACACTGTCCAATTGTCCTAGTATACCTCCAGAAACTTGTGAATGAAGTCCTTGAACACCGCGATGACCACACTCAAAATGATCGTCAGCGCATTCTTCAGTCCAAAATGCATTACAGTATACTGAAAGCATCCCCATTTAGTTGCGAAGGTCATTTTACTTCTATCCTCTGACGCGATTTTGATGTGACAGTACCCCGAGAACCCATCGGTTAATGAATATGCTTCCTGTCCTCCTAGATTATCCAACATTTCATCTATGAACGGAGTCAGAAAAGGGTCATGCATGCAAGCGTTATTCAGCTTCATCCTTATTTCATCCTTCTGCTTCTTTCCATCAACTACTATTGGACTCACACAATCAAAGTCTTCCACCAGTTCAATAATACTTGTTGCAAGCATTTTATCCAAATCTAAGCAGACCATTTCTTTATACTTTGGATTAAGGTAGCGAGGCCTTTTATTTATCAGCTTTGTGTCCAGTTTCAACATAATTTTCATAACTCCCAGTTCCCCTATTATCCCTTTTATGTCTGCGAACTTCGTAGGGAAAAATTCCTAATATTCACGGAGAAACGTAATGATATTATCCACCGTAGCATCATCCCAGTAGTCCCCTATCTTCGCAAATTTTGGATCCACCTCTATCCCTATGTTCACTTGTCTCATTTTCAGCAGCGTAATGATATCTGGATTTTCTATTTGTGGTCGCTCAACTTCACGGTGACCTTCTGTTTCTGGGATATTAATGCTCCTCGAATCCTCATCTTCCACTTTAGCAGTCACATTGTAGCATTCCAGCACATGGCACAACTAGGTTTTCTAATCCGGTTGAATCAAATCCAAGGGATCCTGTGGTATTCTGAAGATCGCCGCTTTTACCTCCTGCAGCGCTTCATCGATACGCTAAAATCCATCTTCAAAACTAAATTTCATAAAGAATCCCTATCTCAAAAAATCCCATTCGTTTGTGCCATGGTAGAGCTCTGTTTCCAAGTACCAATTCATAGGTATTACATCCAAGGTGTGACAGAACAGATGCACCCACTCTGGTTGTAGTTCTGCTCTATAAGCATCGGTCCATTTGGCTAAGTGATTGTGCGGATCATTTCTTCCATGGTATTTCTCTGTCAATCATACCTTTGGGCAACCAAACCACACCCTCATCATTATTCTAAATTTGCACCATCCATCCAAGTTTCCTTTATGCGTACCCCACCATCTTGCAGGCGTACCACATAGAGCCAAGTCCAAGACTTGGGAGCAATGCTTCTCTGACACTTCCCTTTCGAATGCATCCAAAAATTTATCAACATCAATTAAACCATCATAATAAGGCATACTTCTTACCTCTGATGATACATAGCACAATGATTTGGTCATCATATTACATTGTAGCATAGACACTTCATGCAATCGATTCTACCAGTGTTCCAATTCCTCATCTAAATCTGATGTGCATGATATTTTATGATCCCATGCAAGACACCCATCAGTTTTTGGATTCACCCACTCTTGATCTCGCGCCATTATCTTATAAATCTAGTCCAAATCATCGTCACTTTCGTAATGGTAAACTATTTCAGTGTAGCGCAGTCCTTATATAGGGTCCAACGGTACTACTACATGGAATGATTTTCTTTCAAATGACATCATTTTCTTCTTTAAATTAATCACCTCGTTCATGTCGATAACCCAGTCGATCCTAAGGAGTGCAGGGTAGGGATTGTTGTCATCCACAATTTCTATCACTTCAAATTTAGCCAATGCTCTTGCGCCCTAGATATCAACTACACTCCCTATAACCTTCCCATGGGGATAATCTTTTGTTGATTCACCATCCTCAATTGAATAGGAGACAACTGCAGCACAGGTCTCCCCATTCTCTCCAATGTATGTTTAGGAAAAACATTCGCGTTGGACCCTAGATCCAAAATAACTTTGTCCATTTCATATTTTCCTATTTGCATGGTGAGTCTCATCTCCCGCCCTGTTCTTACCTTATGCTTACCAACTTTCCTAACCACGCACAGTCCATTAGGATTATTACCAGCACATTTATTGATCAACTCCTGTAATCCATTTATGGCCTTGCTATCTCGAAGCAACTTCATAAAGGTCTCCAAAAATGTAGTAAGCATGGATGGGTCCATTTCTTTAGACTGCTTATCTGGACTTACTAAGGTAGAAGCCTCAGCGAAGCTTTTCTTTGCTTCCATAAATTTTTCCGTCGCGCTCTCCATATCAAACTCGACCTCCTTTTCTGGAGCTTTGCAGACCCGTTCATCTTCTTCAGGCTACTTTCCCTTGACTTCTCCAGTCATCATTCCACTTCGCAGCATGATGTTCACATTAGGATCCACTTCGCGGGGTTCATCCCTAATCATCTGTAGATTTTGGGTAGGCTGTTGAGGTTGTGCCCCTTTTTCACATATCTTAGCTAGTGATACGTGGTAGTCTTTTGTTGCATGGTAAAAATTAGTGTAGTATCTGCGTGACAGGCACGTCGGGTTCATGCATTCTCACATATAGTGCCCCAGTCCCCCACAGTTGTAGCAAATCACCTGTCGTCGACCTCTACAAGGTCCTCCTCCACCTCAGCCTCGCCCACGCCCCTAAAATCCTCCTTACGTTGCCCCAATGCCTTGATCCAGAGGCCGAGTTTTTTCCTGCACTCTATATGTGGGCGTTATATCCATCATTAGGTCATAGCTACAGAAGTTACGCTCATCATTACCCGCCAATTGACAGAAGCTGTAGAAGAGTTGTTGCGGTGTATGTACAAATTTATGTAGTAGGTGACAATTTTTTGTCACATTTTTTCTAGCTACTTAACAAATAACATAGCTTAGGGTGGGCCCTATACTTTTCCTTGATTGAGCTTCCAACCTCAGAAAAATCTACCCTCCTATTGCAACATAATTCATGAAGACTGGGAAGTTATCTTTGTCATGCCCCTTACTTTTGCATTTCAGGCACTAAACTTCTTTGCACACCTTTGTTCGAATTGCTCTATCCTTCTTCAAACTTTGAAACTCTAGGAAAAGATTTTGCAACTATGCGTGAACCCATTGAACTCCCAAATTAGCATTTTGCATCAGTGTCTTGTGCAATCTCATCGTAATCTCGAGGGCTTCCGCTTGGGTCCCAATCTTTTGCTCCGATAAAGAAATCCTCAAATGAGGCAAGAGTGAAGCCATAAATCATTCTCGATGTTCCCATCCGTAAGATTCATGTTAGCTTCGTGGATCGTGCACTTCATCCTTTGATCCAAATCCCATGGTTTCTCGCCAAGCTTCATCACAATATCCTTGAATCCCACAATTGATTGTGCTTCAGACTTAGACCTACTGAATTCCTTATTCAGTGTTGTCTGAATATCTACTAATGTAGCCATCAGGTTATCAGTGAATTACTTAATCTACCATGTCAGTACGTGTTCCTGTAAAGCAGTGACCAATGTTTCTTTCTCATTTGATCATCCATTATACCCTAAGCTTCCCATACGGCCTTCACCATGAACCAAAACTGGTCTCAGTCCTAAGTTCTTGAACCTTTGAAAATGGGAAACTTTATTGCATTTGCCATATTGAACAGTGGTAGAGGTGGTGGTGGTGTGGACGAAGGTGTATGCTGTGGAGGTGAATGAGGAGATGGGGTGGGTGGATTGGGTATTCATGGTAACCCTCACCTTATTAACTGAACAATGCTCCATGGTGAAACCTGTGTTGTTTCCTCATCATCACTAAGAGGAGGTTAAATTAGTGGGCTATATTCAGGGTCTATTTTCCCTCTATCCCTGAATATCTTTCCACTTCGCATAGCTCCAAACATCAAGGTAACTGCACAACCAACTTTTCACATAAGCACTTCTGAATTCAAGTATTTAAAGACCATAAATACTTACCTCAGGGTCCCTTGAAGAAGCAGTGTTCTCCTTCGTTGTAACTAACCGAAGTATCAATCACAAACTCTGTCACGAATCCTCCTATGATACTATCAAGCGAGTGATCAACCATGCATGTGATCTTATCTTCTGAGGCTTCTAATCTCCGCACTAACTCTAGGGTCCACACTATCGGACCATCAAGCCTCCACCTTCCTTGGTCATTTTCCAATTTAGCAATCCACTCGTATAATTCAATCAGGAAGGAAGAGAAGAAGATTTTGTGTATCTTCGTGTACAGGTTTCTATCCAACCAATTTTATTTTGTCGATCATGGATTTATGTTTTCTTGCGCTGCGAATTCATGGATATTTCTATCAAACCAGTCTTCAATTTCCTTCTTAGTTGGATTCAAGTGATATGACATCACACATCTCTTTATGAAAATCTCAATCCTGCCAATGAAACCATTTGTTAGCTTAGTGGGCCCTGACCAGGTTCAGCATTAATTTAGCCAAAACAATCCCTACACTACTGGCCCTTTCAGCATCAACCCACAGAGCGTGAACTGAACTCCCACTTGAAGCAGTATGGGGGGAAGCTGGAACCAAGTTTCCGCATTCAGAGATGGTTATGATGTCCTTTTATGCCCTAACTCTGTTACGAAACCAACTCACAAAAAGATAGAAATGATAGATCAACACCTTATAAATAAGCCTCTTTGAGGGGGCAACCTCCTTTATATTACGCAAATGAATAATTCTTAGATGATACAAATGACAAGACCTCCTTTCTATATATAGGAGTCTAAGGGGTCATAATATAATCAGAGCCGACATAACAATAATAATGTAAGGGCACAATAATAACAATAGTGGGCTCCTATGGGGCATAATAATAACAATATGGGGACTACAGGGGTACAAGAAATAATAAGGGGGTTGTACTAATAACAATAAGGGGTTACACTAGAAGTATAATGACCTAACATGCCTCTCTCCTTCAAAAAGTGTTGTCCTCAATGCTTGAGTAGTTCTTGATGCTTCCATATAAAATTCTTGTCCTCCAATGTGGAATATTTAGCATGTAAGTTCTTCAACTTGATGAGATACTCTGAAATTGATCGATTTCGTAGCTGTCGAGTTCTTGTTTCTGACTGCTCTAGGTTCCAATATGATTTTTCCTTCCTCATCAAGTTCTGGAATTATTGTTTGAACTGGGACCTTCTGCAACTTTTGAATGAGTGGCCACACTTTTTCATCCTTCTTCCATTCATCCCTTGCTTCGTTTATCCAATCTAGTTGGATAATAGAAATAGTATAAAACAATTCTTCCACATCTTCATCCTTTCTTGAGAGTGCATCTGCAACAACATTTTTCTTCCCTTTTTCTGTAAATGATTTCAAAGTTATAACCCAACATATTTGTGACCCATTTTTTCTATTCTTCTAAAGATAATATTTGTTCTAAAAGGTATTTAAGACTACCATGATCCACTTTTACCTTGAAGTGTCTTCCCATTAGGTAAGGTTGCCATTTCTTAAGTTATGTAAGATTGCCAACATTTCCTTCTCATAAATAGCTTTCTTGAGATGTAGCCATAAAAATAACCAATTGCATACATCAAAACTTCTTTCACTGTGATGTTGATATGCCTGTTGTTCCATTTGATTCTTCACCAAAGTGGAATTATCCTTTAAAAGTTGGAGAACTTGTTGTTGATGCTCAATGTGATCTTTCACTGCTTGAATCTTTTTCTTCTTGATATGTCCTATCTTGAGAGTTTGAGGAGTGGTAATTTCTTCCAATTCATTACAAGATATGGCTAGATTCATTCCTTGATGCTCGAGTGTGAAAGTTTCACTTCTTGAACATTTTTCTTCTTGATATGTCCTTCTATATTGAGAGTTTTGAGGAGTGGTAATTTCTTCCAATGCATTACAATATATAGTCAAATTCATTTCTTGATGCTCGATGTGATCTTTCACTTCTTGAACATTTTTCTTCTTGATATGTCCTTCTATCTTGATAGCTTGAGGAGTGGTAATTCTGGCCAATGCATTACAAGATATTGTCAGATTCATTTTTTCTTTCTCGATGTGATCTTTCACTTCTTGAACCTTTTTCTTCTTGATATGTCCTTCTATCTTGAGAGTTTGAGGAGTGGTAATTCTTGCCAATGATTTACAAGATATGGTCGGATTCATTTCTTCTTTCTCGGGGCTCGGTTTCTGGTATATATCCTATTCTTTTGACATTTCTTGATCCTTTTCTTCCTCCTCTTAACAATCAATGTAAAATAGTTTCTTCTGAGCACACTTATGACCTTTAATGTATTTGTTATCACAATTGTAACAAAGCCATTTTTCTCCTTTTTCTTCTAACTGATGTTGTGTCAACCTTGTAGGTTCTAGAAGGCTAGGAGAAACAACGCTTCCATTTTTATAGTTGTGAGGGGTAGACTTCCTTATTTCCATAATTTTGCTTTCCACTTTTCTTTCCAACCTGAATGCATTCTCCAATGAATCAAGTTCTGAAAGAGAAACCTCATATTGAATGTTATCCTTTAAACTCCCTATGGAGACAACAATCCTCTACTTCTATGGAATATCATTTTACCTTATATTCAATTTTTGAAAGTCTTCAATGTGCTCTGCCATTGAACACTTTTGTTTGAGATTTATCAATTTGCTAAACAAGGTGTTTCTCTTTGTATACTCATAATGTGCTATCATTTCCTGCATGAAAATTGACCAAGTAACAAGTGGTTTACGAGAACAAAGCCCTTTATACCATAAAAATTGATCTGTTTCTAAATATAAAGATGAATTATGTACCTTTTGTAACGGTTTCACTTCATGTAGATCAAAATATTGCTCCATCTATAGTATCAAATTTACGGGATCCTTGCCATCAAACTTCCTCATATCGTCTTTTCTTGATTTTAGGAGCTTGATCTTGAAATGACTGTAACTCTATAATTTCAGAACCGCAAGTTCTGAAATTGCATCCTACAGTATCTCTCTATGCTCTATTTCTAACCCCACAAGTCCGATCAACATTGGACTCTACAAGGAAGAGCTATGTCAAATCTCCCACGATGACCAGATTATAGACTGGTTTGGTAGAGCACACGTGTACAAAGTTCCACGTATCATTGTTTCAACCTTAGGATCTAAAAAATATATACAAAAAACTACAGTCCATCTTATTTCTGTAACTCCTTACGAAATTTCAATCTGATTCTCAGAGAGAAAGTTATAACAATTTGCCCAAGGTCACTTGTTTACAATGTAATTCGAGATTCTGAAAAAACCCTAGCTTCCTTAAATTATATCTCTTAACATATAGAGAGACAAGATCTTAAATTCGTACTTGAGTTTCATCACAATTTCGTATCAAATGGGTTTTTGTTTTCGCTTCTGAAAGGTCACATAAAAAAAGTTATAGCGAAAATTCCACGATGACCTGTTTGGAGTAGCGAAACCCTAGAATCCAAAGCTCTGATACCAAATGTTATGAAACTAGCTCACAAAAAGATAGAAAAGAAAGATAAATGCCTTAGAATTCAGCTCTTCGAGGGGTAACCTCCTTTACATTACACAAATGAATAATTCTTGGATGAAACAAATGACAATACCTCCTTTCTATATATAGGAGTCTAAGGCGTCATAATATAATCAAAGGAAACATAACAATAATAATGTAAGGGAACAATAATAACAATAGTGGGCTTCTATGGGGCACAATAATAACAATATGGGGACTACATGGGCAAAAAAATATAATAAGGGGGTTGTACTAATAACAATAAGGGGTTACACTAGTAGTATAGGGACCTAACAAGCTCTTCCTTCACGCAGATCGATAAGTCTTTTAGGTCTTATCGATATACTTCTGTTAATCAGCTTCTAGACCTTCGTGAAGGTCTATGACTATCGTTCGTGGACCCTAGCTAGGCGAATCAACCACTTATGTGCTTCTATAAGTACTCTTACTTCTGTATTGACCCATATCATCTTAAGTATCTGATAACTTCAATATGCATTAATATGTTCTTCACGTAAACATATATTATCACTTACATATAGATAACAATGTAAAACATATAGATTCACGAATCAATACAACAATAAATCATAAAACCATTATTCAAAATAACATAACAACATTTATTGATAATATAAGTAAATAGATTAAAACACAAATATTTCCAAAGTAATCTTCTTTATTAGTGCTTCAGATCTTCTTACAGACTCTAACTAACCTGTGCACTCAATTACAAGGGTCCGCACACTCAACTGCAAACTTCTTCCCTAGGCCTTTGTACATACAACTGCAGAGCCTTTATTTTATTCTAAGACTCTTCACTCTTTTCGCTAATGGCCCATTACATTCATCATCTAACTTTAACTACTACCTTAGGTGCTTCTAAGACTCTCCCTTTTATACAATCCCACGGTCCGCAGACCAAAGGTGGATCTTCTAAAGATGACACAACTTACATAAAATAAGGGCAGAAACCCTTTATGACACTTTACATCTACATGCTCCGCAACCACAAATTATGGAAACTTTACACTTTTCATGCAAAAACTTGGGCTTTCAACCCCAAAATTGACTCTAGGGGATCCTGTCCCAACACCATAGAACAATTGTGGGTTTTTGATACTTAAAAATTGATGAGATTGAGTTGGTTGTTTGTATGTTTGTTGTCTTGTTGACTAATTTAAATTTTTGTATGGAGGGTCAACATTATTTCTCCAATGCTAAGTGCTTCTCTAGCTTGGTTTTTATCTATCTTCATTGAATCTACTTTGTAACACCATTGCAAAATGTTAGTGGGCTTCAAATCCTAAAAACATGAAAATTTTCTTCCTTTAGAAGACTTTTGTGATTCAGAGTATCCCAAAATTGTCTTGTTCCCTTGAGACCTTTTGCAACTCACAATTCTATTTAATTTATCTATTCCTTCAGCAAGATTTCTATCTAAATCCTTCTCAACTTTGGATCTCTCAAGGGTTTTTCTCAAAGAAACAATTTCCACTTCTAGCCTCTATGACAATTTTATTCCAATCCAAAAATCAAATCATTTAGAACCTCTTCCTTTCATTTTCCTTCTATAGAACTTGAAATTCAGAGACAAAATTTGTTGTTTACATGTTTCTGAAATCGTCTCCTCCTATTTCTTGATCAACTCTTGTTTCAAGAGTTTATTCTCATCCTTTAGTTTTTCACAAGTATTTCATCTTTATTCTAATTGAAGAGCTAGGTTGTCTTTTCTTTTAATGGATTATTCAATTTTCTCTCTTTGATAAAAAAATCCTCATTACCAGAGTTGTTCATAACTTATTCAAATCTCAACAATTTTTATTTTAATTTCTTTTTCTTCTTTTTATCCTTATTTAACTCATTAATAGAATTAATGATCTCCCCTTTGTCATCCACTACTCCTTCTTTCTGAAGGTCTAAGTCATTTTTGGATTCGGAGTCAACTTTGAATTCCACAATTTAGCACTCATTAGTCTTATCTTTAGAATAATCCTTCTTGTTTTCTTATGATGCATAACTGTCTTATTTGGAGTAGAGTCCCTTCTTCTTGAAGGATTTATTATTTTCATATTTTTGAGATTTGTCTCTAGGATTTTGAACCTTATCCTATTTTGGATTTTATTTATAAGGAAAATTAGAAGTAAAATTCCAAACTCTTCCACAATCAAAGCATTTGAAGGGTAGCTTTCCCTTATAGTAACCAAAACCAAGTTTCAATTTTCTAGAAAAATGAACCATCTCCTAATCAAAGTCATAGCTGGAACATTCTTGGTGATCTGTGTGCTCCTTGGTCTTCTTTAACACTTTAAATTCCACCTCCTTTGCTTCAATTTTATCTATTCCTAATCTCATCTCATATGTTGTGATCAGGGAGAATTTTAAGGGTGGAAGTTTTTCTTAAAGTTTAACAACCTTAGCGAATCTTACTAGTCCCTAATATCGAATTTTTAAAATGTTTGATGATAATTTTGTAAAAATGTTTATATTTCTAATTATTTTATAATATACAATGTAAAATATTGGTGATTTTTAAGCCACAATAAATTTATACTATAAAATTTGGGTGAATTAATTTTTATAAAAATGGAAATTGGCAAATCTTTTTTTGGAAAAAGCATGGAACATTATCCCGCCTGCGAATATTAGCCCCTAAAATTTTCCCTAGTTGTGAGGGTTCCATGTAGCTGGTCCATTGTCATATATTTCAAGCCGATAGATTCCTCGATGGTTTATATCTTGGCATTGAACCTAATAGGAAGAGATCTCAAAACCTTCTGAACAACTACTTCCTCTTTGAGATCTTCACCAAGTCCTATAATCATGTTTTTTACTTCATCAACTCTATGGATATATGCTACAATAATTTCTTCTTCATTCATCATTAAACTCTCAAACTTCATTCTGATGGTTTGAAGCTTGGTTTGCTTAACTTTCTCATCCCCTTCACGACTCTTATTAAGTTTATCCCACACTTCCTTTGCTGACTTATAGTGCGTAATATTTACAACTTTAGATTGACTATGACCAAAGAGAATGGCATTCTTGCGCTTTGCATTGTTTCCATAAACCATTTTACCATCTGCATTTGTAGGAGGAGTTGTTGGGACAACAAAATCTATGAACACAAAGCTCCAAACATCTACCTCTAGGGACATCAGATAGGCTTCCATCCTAAATTTTTGAAAAAAAAAAAATTCCCATGAAATATTGGTATATTACTTAAGCAAGCATCTTGATTATCTTGTCTAGACATGATTTCTTATAGTCGATCTACCTTCCAATGGTTAAATTTTTCCTAAGGGAACTAGGTTCTGATACCAATTGCTGGAATAAGGAATTACTTGGCCGGAGTTGGGGGTGGGGGGGGCTGTGGGGTGGAATTGTCATTCAATTGCTATTTTAACAATGAATCTAAATTATTATTTTTCTCTTAACTTGGAAATCAAACATATGAGCATTCATGACTAAATACATAAGAAACAATGTAAACCATTCACATGAACACACACCATCAATCATGATTAGCATACACAAATGGACATAGATATCTAATGTGAAAACCCAAAAGGGTAAAGCCACTAATCTGTTTTTTATTATGATGTAATCAAAGCTCCTAATTAATTGCATTACTTTGTTTGTGAGAAAACACTCACTAGAAGCCCCAACCCCCTTTAAATTAGAAATCCATAACTTACTAAGAGGAACTAACCTCTTATGAATGCAGGCCACAACCTACTTCATCCAACTCTCCTATTTTTCATACAATTTTCATACAAAGAACAATGGCTTACATCTATTACAGTAAGGCATAAAGGACCTAGTCTATTGTCTCTTATAACTCTTTTCTATTTGTTGTGCATCCACACACTCTGATGCTCTCTTTCATACTCTTTCATCTTTGTTGCACACACTTCTCTTCACAACACCTTTATAGCTTTCCCACCCACTCCATGTTTCAACCCTTGCATACAATCCCTCTCATATAACACACTTTTTCTATGCACACTCACACCCACTACATGATTCAACCTTGACATCTAAGCCATCTCATTCAACACCTTCTTCTCTTCATACTCAACACCGTCTTCAACACTTACATCCAATCACTATTCATATGGTAGACTTGAGCAAAGCCTCGTAGTTTGAGATCACACATTAACTGAAAAAAAGTACTTTAATTAGAAGTAAAGAAAAATACAATTAGTGAATTTAATTTCACATAATGGCTTCTTTCATGAAACCAATGGCATTTAATTTTCCAGCATGGATCATGTTTCTTGTTCAATCAGGTTTCCTCAAGTGACTTAATCATTGATTGTGCCTTTCACTTTCTCGAACAATTGAAGGACTTTGTTCATTCAATTTTGGTATGGTGTTGTGTATTGTGTCTCTACAACCTTTCTTACGACCAAGATTTTTATACAACTCTATATAGATCATAGCATTTGATAGGATCTTGAGCCTTCTCCAATTATGTGAGTGCATTTCTTCCATTTAATATAGAATGACTTCAGGAGTACTTCATTTTTTCATTTGGATAGATTACTAAAAAAGATATATCCCTGAAATAATGGGATCCACCAACTCCATTAACCAAAATCTATAAATTAATACAACGAAATGTCATCAACCTTGATTAATTTTTGTCAGTGAGATTCTTTTGGTTCTGAGGTTAATTTTAGCATTTGTGAAATTTAGGATGGGCTTCAACATCTAGTATGCCTTTAAATTTTGATAGAACAACTGAAAAATATTTCTTATTCCGCCTAAGATGGCCTTAATGCCAAATATGGGCTCACCTTTTAATATTGGTCAGGGATTTATAGGTTTGGGATCTATCAAACTATTGCTTCAAACCCCTGTAGGATGATGGTTCAACTTGTTAGAGGTCCGACTAAGCAGGAGGTGGAGCCTGACTATCCTTTTCTTTTTATTTTCATTGAAAACTAAATACATGGGAAAATTTCACGAAATCGACCCATTGGCATGAACCTCGAGATATTGCCACATCATCCTACTATGTCACACTGAACTCATTTGGGCCACATGGTGCCGCTTGAGTGATGACACGTGTCACCCAGATTTGGCCCACTTTACCACTTGAAAATGTTGAAAACAAATGTCACATGCTCTCTTCCCATGCTACCATGTCACTCTGTGTTGACGTCATCAAGATCATGTGGAAAACTCTAGGTAATGCCACCTATCACCCTTGATAGATAATTCATGCTTACCACTTGTAGCTGGTCCCACACAGATCAAGGGTTTGGGGGTCAGTTCTTTAAACTCCTGCCAAAATCGCCTTAACAACTGACGTCTCAACTGGTTGACCTCCCAAGTAGGCCAAAGTCCCAACTTGATACGTGATCGAGGCTTGATTAGCCAATGGCTTGACTGAGTGATGGCTTGAATAGAGTAATGTTCTTGAGTAAAGGGTCCCACTTGGTTAGGGGTTGGCGGTCAGATGTATTTCCACTTCATAATTTTGTTGCACAACCCAACTAGGATTGAATGCGCCCTAGTCTAGCCTTACACCAAAATCCACCTAAGTCAAACATAAATAAATTTATTTGCAAAACACATGGGAGAGGTGGAACCTTGAGCACTGAAACCTTTCCTATTGACCTTTTTTATTTGCATATTTTAACTACCCATATCTTTCACTCCAAGAAGCATTTTTTGAACTTCAGCACACTATTAGAAAGATCCTTCCAAGCACTATCCATCTATTCTATTTCCAACAACATACAAACTAATATTCTAAGGTGAAAATAAAATCAAAGTTATATTAAGAAACACGCCACATCAATAGATTTGATATGAAAATATATTAAGATTGCAAATATACCCTAAAAGTATTAAGATAGATCCAAGAATAGAAACAAAAATGTTTCTTTGTCAATATCAAAACCCTTGATGTAGGGTAACACCATACAATCACTCCTTAAGGAAGGAGAGCACTCGACAAGCCATATTCTTGTCAATACAATAATCCTTGACACCTCTTAATGGGGAGTCTCTAGCTTCTATATAGGCTTCATACATACAATACCATGGATAATTAACATGGGTCTCTAAATACCATAAATCCATTGCAATGGGCTTATCACATTATTCGCTAACTATTTATAGTCTCTTACATAATACGAGTCAACCAATTTATTTATTAAGTATTTTCCATTATTACATTACATTATTCCCATGGGTACCTCCCTTTGTACCCCATATTATCCCCCCGAGGTATACTACATTCC
The DNA here is from genome assembly GCA_000404065.3 of Pinus taeda. NCBI lineage: Eukaryota > Viridiplantae > Streptophyta > Pinopsida > Pinales > Pinaceae > Pinus > Pinus taeda. Next base: position 58,506 of record APFE030369746.1, read on the forward strand.
ACCCCTTAAACATGTTTGTCCTTGAAACATGAGATGAACACAAATAGTAAGATCTACTCAAAAGAGTAGTCCACTAGTACCATGTGCGTGCATCTAGCCACCCTAGAGAAATGTGAACACTCGATCTAGCTAGTACCTCACTCACTTGAGATGGATGCTAGTTCTGGTGGTTTCTTTGTGTTAATGTGTTGTGGGTGGATTGTCGCACCTCTCTATTAGTTTCCCAGTGGTTGTTGTCCTTGTTTATAATTCGTTTCCACCTTGCTGGTCATTGCCTTGCTAGGTGATGCAGGTGGTAATATGTTGAATCTTTAACTGATGGAATAACTTTCGTTAATTCCCCTACTGTTGGTGGTTGAGTGGTGTCTGGTGCTTTTATTGACACCTCCACTATTGGTGCCTAAGTTGTGTCTGGTGCTTTTTCTGGTACCTCGTTTGATGTATGTATTTGGTTGTCAACCATCAAAGACTCATCATCTGATGCGTCAGTTTCATTAAAGCTTTGTGCTTCTGCCTCCATAGTCTCTGCCTAGTTCTTAATGGAAATATCATGTAATGTAATTTTCTTCTTTTTATACTAGAGATTCTTGAATTTCTTCTGCACATTAATATTGATAGTGCCCACTAATTCCATCCAATGGTATCCCAAAACAACATCCACATTATCCTATCTAAATGATAAGAATAAAAATGCAACACATAATTATCCATATAAAGCTTCGAATCTTTATAAATTTGAACATCCTCATTATCAACTTGTGATTTTTCAATATGTTTTGTTGAAACTTGTTATTTTTATATTTTTTCAGGTCAGTTATACTACAAGTGGTACCAAAGCACTTTCTTGGGCGAAGAGGGGGAGATTTTTTTTCATTTTTTGTAGGAATTTTTAGGGCGGGAGTTTGCAGATCATATATGAAACTTTTGGTGCAAAATTTGTAAAAACGAATTATAGATCTCTATTCTTTGTGGAGAAACACCAAATTTCTAAAACCAAATCGGTTGAATCAAAATTCGGATGAGGGAGATATCACTGATTTAAAATCAGTTGTGTTGTAGAACTTTTATGATCACAATTCATGGACGGAGACTCTCTAGTCAATTTTTGTAGTTTTTGTGCATAATTTCAGAAAACAGATTGCAAATCTAAGCTCCTCTTAAAAAATTACCAAATTTCAAAAAAACAATTGGTCGAATCAGAATCCTGCAATGTAATTTTCTTCTTTTTATAGTAGAGCTTCATGAATTGCTTCGGCACGTTAATATTGATAGTGCCGAGTGATTCCATCCAAATGTATCCCAAAACAACATTCACAATATCCATATCTGAACTATAAAAATCAAAATGCAACACTTACTTATCCATAGAAAGCTTCAAATCTTTATAAATTTGAACATCCTCATTATCAATCTGTGATTTTGCAAAATGTTTTGTTGAAACTTGTAGTCTTTTTGCCACACTAATATTGATAAAATTAAACATGCAACTAGGATTGATAGACACAATGATCTTCTCCTTCTGAATACATCCATGAACATGTAATAAGGAGATATCAATAGAAAATAACCCCTTATGTTTCACATTATCTTGTTTTCTAGCATGAGACAATTTGTCTGAAAGCGCTTTTTCAAATTCTTCATTAGGAAGACTTACCAACTTCTTGTTGTCAAGTGAGTCCCACCATATGGTCACCTCATGCTAAAAATAAAGTCGTTTTGTATTTTTCCAAAGTGTCATCTATGTTGACTTAATATTTTTTAGGAATTCTTCAATAGTGGGACCATCATCACGTCTTGTAAAAATCATCACAGTAGAAGCCATGAAGTAGAATGAGGGTTTTGAAAAAAAGAATTTACCTACTTTATGCAGAAAATTTAAAAGGGCCACAACTCGGTCAATATGCCTTAGAATCCTTATTATAGCCCATTTTCGGAAATAAAACAACCATTCTACATATTTTTGTGTGATAGAAATCTTGATTTGGGCACTCTGGGATTTTAGATTTACACTGCAACTGTCTTGCCATCACAAAAAATCTAAAAAGGGAACTGATTTTAAATTAGCAATATCTTCCTCATTCGGACTCCGATTCGACCGATTTGTTTCTTGAAATTGGGAATTTTTCGAAGAGGAGCTCAGATCTACATTCTTTTTATGAAATTCTGCACAAAAACTACAAATAATGACTAGAGAGCCACCGTATACGAATTGTCGTCATAAAACATTCTACAACGCATTTTCTTTTAAATCAATGATATCTCCCTCTTATGGACTCCAATTCGGCTGATTTGTTTTTTGAATTTGGGTATTTTTCTGCGAAGAACCCAGGTCTGCGATTTGTTTTTACAAATTTTTTACTAAAAATTTTAGATCCAATCTGTAAACTCGCCGCCCAAACAATTCTTGCAAAAAATGAAAAAAATGCTCCCCCTCTTCACCCAAGAAAGTTCTTTGATACCACTTGTAGAATATTTAACCTAAAAATATATTAAAATTACAAATATACCCATGAAATGTCAAGACTGATCCAATAATAGAAATAGAAATTCTTCTTTATTAATATCAAAACCCTTGAGGTAGGGTAACACCATACAATCACTCCTTAAGGAAGGAAAGCACTCCACAATCCATATGTTGGTCAATACAATAATATTTGACACCTCTCAATGGGGAGTCCCTAGCCTCAATATAAACTTCATACATGTAATATCATGGGTAATTACCATGGGTCTCTCAATACCATAAATCCATTAAAATGGGCATATCACATTATTCCCTAACTACTTGTGGTCCCTTACATGATGTGGGTTAACCACTTTATTTATTAAGTATTGCCCATTTTTACATGACATTATTACATTATTCCCATGGGTACCTCCTTTTGTACCCCATATTATCCCCCCTAGATATACTACAATGACAAAACGCTTGATGGCACCTAGCATCCTAACAATGCCAACTATGCAACATTGGTTACTTGGCCTCCTTGAGCATATCACTTAAGCATGCAATTCAAATGATTTAAATATTTTCTTGGCAACACAATATATCGCAAGGGAAATATTTTTTACCTTTTTATCAAAAATAAAAGTGGACATAGTTTGTACAACAACTAGTACTTTCAGAGCATGTTACATATTTTCATATTTATGAATGAAACCTTACTTCCATGTAGATCAAATATGATCAAATTTGATAGTCAAACCAACCAAAGCTTATCACCATAGACTAACTAATGACCAATTATGTGAGAATTCAATCATGATGGTTATACCAAATAATTTCCTCCTAAAGGTACAATAAAAAAATTAAAACCTTTATCTATGTGTATGGATGATAACAAGCAAAACTAAGGAACATATGAAGAGGAATTAACCTCTAATGGGCCTAGGTATAAACCTATCTTAATAACCAAAAAATTTCTCACCTCATATTAAAATTTTCCTTGACCTTCGAGTCCTAGATCTATGGGGATAAGATGAGTACCCAATGGAGATGACATTGACTTCCTAAATACCAATGTACACAAACTAGAACCCAATCTATTATAGTCAATGAAAGGGATATCTTGATTAATATATGCTACCTTCATAAGCATAGGAAATTACCTTATCACTACTCATCTAGACTCACTCTCCACTTAACCATTGGAACATAGATCTAGAATCATGATATAATAGCCATTTCCATAGATAACTTGAAATATATTTTATTCAATAATTAGGTGTGTTAGATTGGCATGAAATTTCAATTAGGAGAGTTAATGCGCATTCAAACTACTTCAACCCTACTCATAGTGAAAGGCATGTTATATGATATATTGACCATGCTTTGATCCTCGCCTAGATTTGGTACCATCAAGGAAACCTCATTGCAAGTCCCTTTGAGGTTGCACCCACCACTCCCTCTTATGTCTATTCTTGTGGAATACCTTTTGTACTTGTAGATACCAACACTTATATAGGTGGTTCCATCCTAACCCCCTTCAATTTCTATCAACATTGCTTAAGCATAGTCCTTACACTTTCCATTTGAATTATACCTTCTTTCAAACTTTCAAATATGCGTAAGGAGATGTGTGATCTTAAGCAAAACATATGTTCAATTTTGAGTTAACATACCTCATCGACTTTTTCTCCTTCTTCCCTCTTTAATCATTAATTATGAAGCATTTGCATTTGTGAAGAACAATGCCTTTTCTTGGGAAATCTCATTAAATATGTTGTTCGAAGGTTTATTGATTTGGATAATGTAGATGTATTTCAATTACAAGAAATGATGGGAGTTGGGGCCAAAATTATTAGGCATTTATCAAAGTTTATGAAATGCTAAGATTTTTTTTCTATTGATTATGTATGTAGTCTACATGTTTGATTGTAGGGTAGAGAAAATACATCATGAAGCTAAGCAGTGCTACGTTTCTTCACATGAGATTTAGAGCTAAGGTTTGGAAAAGTGCTACAAGGGTATATCCTTCGATATATTGTTTTTGAAAGGTTGGAGGAAATTGTATAGGTGGATGTAGAACCCATCAAGATTGACCCCGATTAGAGGAATTAGAGGATAGGCAAAGATTTTGTTAGAGAAAGATTAACCATTTTATCCTTTTTTAGAAGCTTTGGTGTGGGACCAATGCATGATTAAGTCATACATTGATTATAGAGGGAATTCACATCATATGCGAGTTGTCCTTCAAACTGTTAAAGGGAGACTTAAATCCTTCAAAGTCCCTTTAAGTTCAATCATTGTTGTTTAGAATATGAAATTTTTTAAAACTTAGTAAAAGAGGATTGTAAGTATTTTGATGTCTGAGATTAGAGGGAATCGAGTAGCATTGAATTTTCCTTAAACCTCAAATCCTCAAAAAAATAAAAGAGGTGTCATAAATTCATTTGAAAATAGCATAAGAAGAAAAAAGATTTGATTTCACTACAACATCAACTGTTTTAATGTTTAAGAATGAAAATTGTAAATTGATTAACAATTTTTTTTTAATAGAAAATATCAAACTATTTAATTATGTGACCAATGATTCCATATCATTTGTTTTAGAAATAAAAATTTACATAATATAAGTTTAAAACTTATATTTTATAAGGTTTAAGACTTATTTTAGTCTGATTTTTTTAACTTTCAAAAGGAAAGATGTTTGAAATTTGTTATTAATAAAATCTTTTGAACTAAAATTTAAAAGTGATTAGAATCTTTGATGCAGACAATATATCTACTATGTGATATTTTGCATTTGAACTTAAAATTTTACATGAAATTTATTTATTCTTAAAAAATAATTATAAAAATGACTTATAAATAAAAATAAAATGATTATATAATGTAAAATAAATTATCAATAACAACTCAATATATTATATAATATAGAAGAATGGGATAATTTGATGTACTTAAAATTTTACATCAAATTTTAAAATAATTTATAAATAAAATGTAAAATTATTGTATAATGTAAAATAAATTATAAATAAGAAATAAATATATTATATACTATAAAGTAAGTTATGAAGTGAAAAAAATAAAAATAAATTATGAACTCATTGTGTTTTATTTTCTAGTCTCATTCGAAAACAAAGAAAGAGAATAAATAAATAAAGTAAAAAATAAATACCAATAAATTATATTGAAAACAAAGAAAACATGAAAATGAAATACATTTCAGCATCTACATAAAAGCTTACGGGGAAAGAACTGTCGCCAAAAGGCAGCCTTGAAAATGAAAAGGCAGCCGTGGATGAATGAGATTTTACATTAGGTTGTACTGCGAAATATAAAACATGTACTAGTGTTGGATTCGGCGCGCAGGAAATATTAATGTGTTCACATGCCATACATATTGGACAACGCTGAAATGATGTACCTTTGATTTTTTTTTGTATATTATAAAAGTAACATTTAACATTTAATCTAATATATTATAAAAGTAACACTAAAATCATAAAACTAATATTTAAAACTTAAAATCATAATTGATTAATATGTTTCGATAGAAATATAAAATAAGAATATGTCAAACTTATTTGATTAATGATTCATATCATTGTTAAAAAAAAATATTATTATATTTATATAGTGAAAGTCTCATTTTTTTTTAAATAAAGGTGTCTTAAATTTATTTGAAAATAATGGAAGCACAAAGAAAACTTATTTCACTAGAATACCAAATTGTTTTAATATATAAGAATGAAATTTGTTTTCAAATAACCTAATCATGTAACATTTAATCTCATATATTATAAAAACTAACACTAAGAGTCATAAAATTAATATATTAAAACTTAAATTTGTAAATTGGTTAATAATGTTTGGATAGAAAAATATTAATTAGAATATGCAAACTATTGATTATGTGATTAATATCATTAATTTATATATTAATATATAATAATATATATTTGAAAGTCTCATTTTTAAAATTAAAAAGTGTCTTAAAGCTACATGTCAACAACATAATAATTCATACTTCAGGATGGAAACAATCATTCTCAATTGTTGCGTTGTTTGGTAGTTGTGGTGTGTTGTTGGGCCACAGAGGTGGGGGTGTAGGCGCACTAAAGGGTTTCATTGTTCGACTTCTATGGTGTGTTGTTTTACCGCACAGGTAAGGTGTGTGCATATTAAAGGGTGTCGGCTCTTGGGTGGCATCAGTGTTGTATGTCGTCAATGCTGGTTTAGAATTGCACGGGCCTTTGTTCGATTTCTCTCGTTTGCTAGACCTTGTTTGACTCGACACTGGACACCATGGTCAGCTCGTTGTAGCAAGTATTTGGAGCTTGGCGTTGTCATTCCCTGGTAGGATTCTTGATCCTGCCATCAATACTTGCAACTATGTTTGTCAATGCCTCTATTTTCTCGGTATTCATTGTGGCTTCAATTTGTGGCTTCTCTCACTAAATTGGCAGCTTTTGTCGCTTAGGTTGAAAAGGAAATTGGGTTTTATGCACTCGTTGGGTTTTTCAGTTTCTTGTTTGCCTTGTGTGAATTTTTGGAGTATTTGTGGCTTCAATTTATGGCTTATGTGGCTTAATTGGTGGATTATGTGTCTTAGGTTGAAAAACAAATTGGGTTTTTTGAACTCGTTGGGTTTTTTGGTGGCTTGTTTCCCTTCTATGAATATATGGAGTATCTATGGCTTCAATTTGCGGCTTTAGTGGCTTAGGTTGAAAAAAAAGCTTAAGGTTTACTCACTGGTTGGGTTTTTCGGTTGCTTGTTTGCCTTCTATGAATATATGGAGTATCAGTGGCTTCAATTTGTGGCTTCTGTCACGTAGGTTGAAAAAAAATTGGGTTTTTTGCAATGGTCAGGTTTTTCGGTGGCTTGTTTACCTTCTGTTAATGTATGGATTATTTGTGCCTTCAATTTGTGGTTTATGTGGCTTAATTGGTGGCTTATGTGGTTTAGGTTGATTTTTTTTTTTTGGGTTATGCACTCGTTGGCTTTTTCAGTGGCTTGTTTGCCTTTTGAAAATGCATGGAGTATATGTGGCTTCAATTCATGGCTTCTAGTGGCTTATGTGGCTTAGGTTGAAAAAAAAATTGGGGTTTTAGTACCATAATAATTAGTTTGTATAACAATGTCTCTACATATTCCACTAAGTTTCTCAAGACAGTCTATGCATAAAAAATCATTTGTATAACAATCTCCTGAGATTCAAATAAATTATTATGACTGAAGTCTCTTGAGATTTGTTTGTATAACTAATTATTATTACAATCAAATTATTATGCAACTGATTATTATTACAAACAATTTGCAAATTATTATAACTCTTTGTTGCAATTGATTATTATAACTAAAGTCTCCTGAGATTTGTTTGTATAACTGATGGGGCTTAATTGCTATGAATTCACATTACTATAATGGACACCTTCATCTCTCTTTAGCATTGCAACGAAAAACTTAGGTATTTCTTATTGGAGGTGGTTTCTTTCTAATTACTGTTACTATGTACAGAATCGTGAGCCTTGGCACTCTCAACACGAATTTTTTGTATGCATCATATGTATTGTCTCCTTCTTAGGAGTTTAATTGCTGTATATTCACATTGCCCTCATGGTTACCTCCATCTCTCTTTAGATTTGCAATGAAAACCTTGACTATTTCTTATTGGAGACAATTTCGTTTTGATTACTGTTGTTGTGTATAGAATCATGAGCCTTGGCACTCTCAACATGGATTTTTTGTATCCATCATATAATTATGAAAGAGAGACTTATACTATGGTGGATGAATGAAATTTTACTTTAAGTTGTCTTGTGATTTAGTTATAGATTGAGCCAAAATATGTACTAGTGTTGGGTTCAGCATGCATGAAATATTAATATGTGCACATGCTATACATATCAACAACTTGGACAAATGTTGAAATAATGTACTTTAGGTTGTACTACTATTTGGTTCCATCTCGCACCAAAAACCATTTTCACAAGCTTGAGAGGGGATGCTGTGTACTATGGGCATAAAGGCACAATGGTCATGAACCATGACAATTGGGTCTACTAGACCGCAACTTATCAAAAGCTGCATATGGTAAAGGAATTTTGTTATGTAAATCACAACTACTTATTTATTTAAACCCTCCTTGCATGTGGGAACCCATCCTATTGAAAAGTTCTTGCATGTAGGAACCCATCCTACTAAAAATGTTAGGTATGTTACAGGGGGTATTTGTTGAAATATATCAACAAGAATATTCCAATTTAATTTGTCCTTGAATTAAATTGTAAATTAAAACCGAACTTAGTCTTAACAGTGACTTGGAAATAATTAATTAATTTATTTTAAATTAATTAGTTGGAGAAATTCAAGTTAGAAGTCTTTCTGAAGTCATACAAGAGTTATCCCTTAAATTAAGGAGATAAGATTGAGTTATATTTGTGTTGTAATTAGTTAACTCAGTTTACTGAGTTAAGTCCAATTAAATTAGTTCCAAATTGCTTGAGGAACTAATAGTGAGTTAACAGTCAGTTGATGCATTCATGCACTCAACTAGTGCCACTCGAGTTAACTGAAGATTCCCTCATTAGAAACTCATGAATGTCTATTATGAGAAAGACCTAGTTGAGATTAATGTTCAAGGATAGTATACTATCAGTTGTATGTGTTTTCTCATTAAGAAAACTCATGAATGCGGTCAAGGATTTATCCTTGAGGATTGCATAGTTTCTAAGGTTTGGTTTTCCACTTGGTAATAGGCAAATCATCCAGAAGGAACAACGCAAGTAAGTAGGAGCTTGGAGGGCAAATAGGAAGGTTGGAGAGAAGCCAAGATTGCATGTGAGCATCTATGAGGATTGTACTGAGAGTTGGCTAGCTGTGAAAGCTAAGGATTTGTATAATTCCAATGTATTTCCACCATGTAGGATAATACAATAGCGTGGGGTTTCTAATTGAGGATTTCCCCAAAAGTATTTTCATGTGCATTATGCTATTGATTCTTCTTCTTCTGGTTATATTGTTCATCTCAATATTTAATCTTCTACAAAGTGATAGTAGAAGTAGGTTATAGTATTCTGCTTTGATTTATATTGCATTATCACGTTAACCTACCATCAGATTTTCTACATGGTATCGGAGCTGTGAACAGTATACTAAGAAGAGAATTCGAAGTTTGAAGTTCGAAGTTGCAGGTGCAAATCGAATTCATATCATACTTCAAGGTTGGCCAATGGCATTCTATGGCTTGAGACTTGAGTATGCCTTAGAAGGTAGCTCGAATTACATAGCATGGAAAGATAGAATGGAGGCTATATTAGAAGACAATGGATTGAAGGAATTCATTGATCAAGAAATCCCAAAGTTAGCTTTAACTAATGCACAAGAGTTGGCTGAATGGAAGAAGTGTGTGGTGAAGACGAGACAGATCATCCTTGAGGGAGTTTGAGACCATATTGTCTCGAGTCCCTATGGGAAGGATAATCCATTTTCAATGTGGAAGACATTGAAGGACCTCTACGAGAATAGTAGCGATGAGAGGAAATTGGTGCTCAAGGATAAGCTTCAAAGAATCAAGATGGCGAAGGGTGATATTATTTCCACATATCTGAACATGCTCACCACCTGCAGAGATGAGCTTGGGAGTGTGGGAATAACTACTGCCAATGATGATATGGTGAGCCTCGCTCTCCTTAGCCTTCCAAAGAGTTGGAATAGCTACCAGGGCTCTGTGAATGGAAGGGAGAAACTGTCGGATTAGGAACGACTATGGTCAGATCTTATGCAGGAAGAGATCAGGAGGAGCACACGAGATGGTTCTTCTTCCAAGAATGATGATGAAGAAAATTTGGCCTTAGCAACTAAGGCAAGGAAAGGGAAGGGGAAGGCTTCCCATTTCAAATCGAATTATTCTCATGGAGGGAAGAAGGATGACATGTCTAAAGTAAGATGCTTTAATTGTCACAAGATGGGACATTGTGCTACTAATTGCCCATCGAAGAAGTCCAAGAAGGGATCCTTGGAAGGATTAGAAGGTGAGGCATTAGCCTCTCAGTTCGAAATGGAATTTACCCTCATCGCATGCATGGTGTCATCGATGATGGGTTGTGTCTGGTATCTTGAGAGTGGAGCCTCATTCCACATGACCGGTGAGAAAAAGTTATTTAGTGCCTTGGAGGAGAAAGACCTCAAGATGTGCATAGAGATGGGTGACGACGGAAGGTATAGTGTTTCAAGAGTGGGTATGGTTTCTTTTAAGAGGGAGCATGGAGCTTCTCTCACCTTGACAGATGTGATATATGTGCCTGGACTCAAGAAGAACTTGGTATCGGTCGCGATGTTGGAGGAAAAAGGCTATGATGTTATCTTCAGTAAAGGAAAGGTGTTCCTAAGACACATAGACACGGGTCAGACCAAGAGGATAGAGATTCAGGTGAATAACCTCTATAAAATAGAGGTAGATGATTGTGCAACATTGAGTACGAAAGTAGAATTGGTGCAAAGCCAAGACATTGGTGAGTTGTGGCACAGGCGGTTGGGCCATTTGCATCGTGGGGCTTTGAAGATAATGCAGTAGATATCTACAGGACTTCCCAAAGGTAAACTTGAGCAAGTTGACACATGCAATGGTTGTACCTTGGGAAAGTAAACCAAGTCTTCCTTTCATGATCGAGACAGTCGAGTAGAGGCTATCTTAGAGTGAGTTCATACTGATTTGTGTAGACCATTCTCGATGGCATCCATAGCGAAGTAAAGGTATTATGTTATTTTCATTGATGACTATCTCATAAATGTTAGATGTATTTCACGCAGAAGACACAAGGGTATGTTATGGTGTATTGAACGGGGCAAGGGGACACAAGGGTAGCATGGATGGTAGAAGTCTGAGATAAAAGCATGGCTTACTAAGATCTATAATCTAGGGGTTGAGTTCCAACTAAAGAGGCTGAGTTATCGTGGGAATTTCAGGTTGAGTTGCTTGGTATTTGTGCCGAAACTCCCACTACTAAAGAGACTAAGTTTCTATTTCTAAAAGGTCGATTTTCTCTTTATTTCTGAGTTGGGAGTGTCATTTCAAGAGCGAAATGTGAGTTCTCTTGCTAGTCAGGTACATATTTCCTTGTTGGAAGAGAGATGATAATAACAAGGAGGGTAAAGTATTGTAACTTCAGAGGATCGAGTCCATTCTTTCATGCTAGAAGAGTGATAGGGAGAGACCATGATACTGTGACTAAGTTTTCCAATTGAAGGTGTAGAGATTACTAGTGTTGTAGTGACCATAGATTACCTACTTTGCTAGTTATGTGAACCAAAGTGCATTTATAGTCAATCTAGAAGCTAAACATGAAAGATGAGGTCAACTTGCTTCTAGGTTAAAGGCTAGTGTATACAATCTTTGCATGCACTGATATTTCTAGGTGAAAGAGGAACGAGCTAAGCCATCTAGAAGCCTCTTTCTCTTAGTATTGTATTTTTGGAACCACGTTATAGAGCACTTGATATATTGAAGTTCACATTGTTGAGTTATTACCAAGTTCCTCTACTCCTTTTGCTTATTGTGTATTTATGTGCCATGTTAATGAAATGATATATTATGTTCAAGTTATGGTTATATAGACTTGTATGGGAAATATATGAATTTATGGGTTTAGTCCAAAGAACATAATTTTGCCTTGAAGCATTTCTTTGGCATGTGTTAGCCACTATGTATATCTATTTGAAATTAAAACCAAGATAGTGCATCTATATAGCCAAGTTCACACAATCTATTTTAGAAAATGCCACACTCAACACTGAGACCAGAGTCAGAAAATTTAATGGAAAATTTAAGATACTTTTGGGAGGGTATCTTACGCTTGTCCTACATTCTAATCAAATGAGGAGATACTTATATACATATTGAGTGAGTGCATTCACAAAGATTCAATTGCAATAGATATATCTCAAAGAAAGATTAATTACACCAAGCACTAACTAAATGGGACTCACATGTTTTGACGAGATAAATACAAATGAATCTAAATTAGAATCACACACCATGCAATCACATTTCAAAAATTATTACAACCATGAATATGGAAATTTCATAAAACTTGCATATACCAGCAAAAATAAAAAAAATAAATATGTTATATTAGAGAATTGAGAATAAAATAAAAACATTTATAAGTAAATTTATAAATAAATAAAAGTCATTAAAATAAAACATCAACTATGATTATGAATTTAATCTTCAAAAAAATAGAGCATAAAACCCATTTAACTCATAAAAACTTAAACATACCTTTAAAATTATAGATAATACTTACATATATAATCCAATTTATGTAATGACACTTAAAAAATTTAGAAAAATATTTATTTCTACAAATAAAGACTCCATTGTCCTATAAATAAATAAATAAAACTCGTTCCCAGTTGTTTACTATATCTGTTTGGAGTGTTTTTGGGCATATCCTCTAAAGATTTATTGGAATCACAAGTTTGAATTGTGAACTATCCTCATTTTCAACGTCCTAGGAGTTTCGCACAGTAGAATCCATATATAGTAAAAAATGCATTTTAGATGACATAAAATTCACAATTTGAAAAAAAATGATTTCCCCAAATTCTAGCAAAACACTTGAAAAGCATACAATAATTAGACAATGCCTTATTCAATTTGAGAACACACTCCAAAAATAAAAAGATATTGTTCTTTAATATTGCAACATACTGTAATTGGCCCAAATCCATACTATAATAAAGGTTAGAGCTACAAATTTTTAATAGGGCTACCCTTTGGATTGCAATGCCTTCTTTTCGAAGGTAAGCAAATGGAAGATCTCTTTCTTCTATCTATTTATAATATACGCAGGGATGTCACAATTTTCGTGGCTCTTCGACTGCGTGGGGGAGCTTTGGGAAAGCCTTCCTCTTTCCAAGCCTCCTCTTACAAAGACGAGGTCTGAAACTAGGATCCCCAAAGTGCAGAGCCACCTTAGAAACATCCCTTGCCCTTGGGCAAGTCAGCTCAAACCCACGTTGCTCTGAGTCCTTTTATAATAGACAAAGATGAGGATGTTCCTTCCATGGAAATCACTCATCCATATATGGATAGAATCTATGAGTTGTTCGTAGGTAATGGCCTCACTTATTGTTTCAATGGACAATGGCCATGTACAACAAACCTTTACCAATGGATCCATTCAACTTGGACGAAGGCATGCAAGATCCTCTTATGTTCCAAGGGCTTGTTCATCATCATTTTTGACAAGGATGTAGATTATCAAAATGCTCTATAAGGGGCCTTGGTTTTTGGGAAAAGTTGGGCTCTTCCTGGCCCCTTGGTTCCCACATTTTAACCCCTCCACAACTATGATCACAAAGCTACCCATAATGGTTAGGCTTCTAAATTTGTTGGCCCATCTATGTCATTCTTCAAATGTTTCTAGGTATTGGAAACACCTTGGGTGGTTTTCTAGCTGTAGATCCCTCTTGAGGCTAGTGTGGAGTCTTCACCTATGGAAAAATTTGGATAGAACTCAACACCAACAGTGAATTTCATGGAAAAATTAATTTAAAAATAAGTGATTTTCACTGCACCCAACAACTGGACTATGAGAACACTAATTTTCTGTGTCGACTTTGCAGTAAAATAAGTCATCTTCAAAACTTTTGTTCTAAAAAACCAGTCAAACAGAAGCCCATATCTAAAGTATGGAAGCCATGTAGCCTGCCTCCTCAAGAAGAAGATGATTCCTCTTCCATGGATCAGGAAGATGATGAGTCTCATGATGACATGCTCACATCAGGCGAGGCCCAAGATTCAGATCTCCAAAAGCCTTGTGAAGGATATCAAGAGATCCAAGTTTTGTTAGCTAAAAGAGAAGAACTTAGTAACAATATTCTGATTGGTGCCATAAAGCGCGCTCGTGAATCAACCTCTTTAGACTTTGACAAATATGCATCTTTGGATTATCAAAACAATCTTAAGGTGGCTTTGGTAGCCAGACCTCTAGAAGGTTGGATCAAATTAACAAAGAAGAAAGGAAAGAAAAGACGTCGTGGTGATCAATCCCAATCTGCAAGATTCCAATATCTCTGTTTTTTCATTTCCTATATGTATTATGGACTTTGTTTCATGGCCATCCATAGACCTGTTTTGTCTATGGTCATATTTAAACTGGTTCTATCATATACTATTAATATACAACTTTTTATAGTAATAAAAATACTTTTGTATTGAATTACTAAAAAAATAGCTCAATATAATATTAATATCAATATAATACGCATATTGTATTTTTTTCCAATGGAAAAATCGTAATCTTTCATTATGTGGAAAAATTACATGCAGTAGATGCCCAAGGCATATGCATGTCTGCTAGCCCACGACCATTTCAAAAAAATATTAGTAAAATTGTTGGCGTAGCCATTCATTGTGAAAATTGTTCAGTAAAATTTAGCCTATACATATTATCCTTGTAGAGGTATTCATTTTGTTGTGCCATATATCAGCAAAAAATATACATAGTTTTTTGAGAAAAACCAAAGATAAACAATGGAATAGTAATCTTTCATTATGTGGAAAAATTACATGTAGTAGATGCCCAAGGCATATGCATGTCTGTTGGCCCACGACCATTTCAAAAAAATATTAGTAAATTTGTTAGCGTAGCCATTCATTGTTAAAATTGTTTAGTAAAATTTAGCCTCTACATATTATCCTTGCAGAGGTATTCAATCTGTTGTGCCATATATCATAAAAAAATATACATAGTTTTTAGAGAAAAACCAAAGATAAACAACAACAAAAACTAGGGTCTTTCCACCCTATGATATGCTTGATCTATATAGGGGCAATGATGGTATTGATAATGTTCGGCTCCCATCTGTTCCAAGATCATCCACAAGCCTTGGGGCAGTAGCGTGCCCTCCTTGGAAATCTTGTTAGCACCTTCTTTATATTCCCTATATATATGATAACAAGAGATTGAGTTAAAAATTTCTTTGTAGTTGATGACTTCATCTAATATATTTCGAAGTGAAATAACATGACATTGATTTTTATTGTTGAACCAGTTGATAATGATTTTTTAATCCCCAAGAATCTGAATGGTAGTGCAATCATGAGCTAAAGCAAAGTGCAACAGATGTCTAAGGGTAATTAGCTCAACATAATTATTTGTCCCCTCCCCCAATCCCATTTGAACTTTGTAAAAGTGTTGTTCAGAAATATGTAAAATGAAGCCCCCTCCACATCCATGGATTTGAGCTACTCCGTTGAAAAAAGCCCATGGCCGGGTTTTGTCAATCCGACTGGGGGAGTTAGTTCGGAAAATGTGGAAGTTTTCAACTTTTGGGATATCATGATAGGCTGCCGGCTATGATGAGAGGCCATCAGGTAGTTGCTTCATTAAAAATGATGTGGTTTGAGGTGAGCCATATAGTCCAACAGAGAATGAGGGGTAAACATAGTTTTTTAGAGCCCTGGTGCACTGCAGTCCAAGTGTTCCAGGCTTGTAGAATTGAGGGCCCCTGCCATGTATTTTGAATGGAGAGTTGCTGAGTAATAGCTTGCGAGAGCTGGATGACTATAGGACGGGGTAGGAAGAGATGCTCATTTGATTCAGAGTCTTGTTTGCAAAAGACACACCAATTCGGATCATATATAGATATTTGCAAGAGGGAGTCTCCTGTGAGAGTTTTGTTGCTAAGGACACTCCACATGAATAGTCGAGACTGCAACGGTGTTTTCAGCTTCCAAATCTATCACCACCATTCTTTTGTGATCTCTGGTTTGCGATCCAAGAGGAGGGAGATATAACCAAGTTTTGGGGCATATTTACCATGCTCAGCTGGTATCCATACAAGTTCATCTAGGCCAAATTTTATATGCACATGAGCCTCAGTCAAGGCGTTAAGGTACACTTCCCGGGTTTGTTGCCACTGTATAGGAATACCCACATCTTGAGTTGACCTCCATTTCTAGTTGAAAACAACACTGTGTTCATGATCAGTAATCTGTGTGATCACTTTGATGTTCCTTTGTTGTAAACATTAATTAGGTCAGGTGGCAGCTAGTAAGTGTTCCCCCCCCCCACAATCCATGGATCAATACTAATGCACACTGAGTTGCCATCATTTATGCGCTAGGCCAGACCAGATCTGATGAAACACATTGTTTGTAGAATTTTTTTCCAGACTATAGAGATGACTGATCTTGGCCAAACTGGTAGGCGAACCCAATCCAAGATTTTTTACAGTCAGATGTATTTATGGTATCTAATAGTAGTCCAAAGATTCTATGTAGTGAGAAGTGTCCAACTCATCTTGGCTGCAAGCGCTTGTGTAAAAACAAACGATCCTTTAGTCCCCATTCCCCCCATTTTTTTAGTAGGGAAATTTTCTTCCAGCTCACCCAAGAAAATGTTTTTCCTTCTTTTTGTCTATTCCATAGATATCTGCAACACATTTGCTGGATACGAGCAATTATTCCTTGAGGAATCCACGCAAGTGACATCCAGTATACAGGTGTGGCTTCCAGCACAGATTTTATAAGCACCAAGCACCTTGCTCTGGATAGAAATCTATGATTCCAAATTTTTAGTCTCTTCTCGATTTTGATCACTAACCGCAATCTGGTAACTATGGGATTTGATCCGGAACCCCAAGTATTTCAGGTCATTCTCGAGATTATGCAGTTGATAATGGAAGAATTGAAGGGTGATTCTGTCTTCTTGAGCAGAGGTGCATGTCAGAGTGATAGTTGACTTGGACTGATTTGTGACCATACCAGTTGCTTTTTCAAGGAGAGTAAGAATGCCATGGAAGGTAGTAGAGTCCCTGATGCTACCATCCAGAAGGATTAGAAAATCCTCCACAAAAAGGAGGTGGGTAAGGTGACAAAGGTCGCTCATTTTCAGTCCTTTGAGTCTGCCTTCCCTTTTTGTGGATTTGATGAGCCTACTAAGCCCCTCCATTAGGATTAGGAACAGAAGGGGAGAAAGAGGGCATCCTTGTTGAAGACCCTGTTCAACATGGAAGAACTGGGAAGTAGATCCATTTATGAGGACACTGAAGGATGTTGAATTGATGCAGCACATGATCCATTATGTGAAAGCGACAGGGAAACCTAGATGGATCAGAATCATCTTTATGTAGAGCCAGCTAACACGATCGAAAGCCTTTACAAGGTCAATCTTGAGGATGACACTTTTCATATTTTTTACTTTGATAGAGTGAATGACTTCCTGTGCAGTTCCTATGGCCTCATGGATCTGTTGGTCTTGAAGGAAAGAAAATTGCTATGGAGAGATATGGTGGGAGAGTATGGGACGAAGCTAATTTGCAATGATCTTAACGACGATTTTGTAAAGGGTATTGCAGAGAGAGATTGGTGGAAAGTCATTGAAGGATGAAGGGGAGTCGAATTTAGGTATAAGAGAAATGAAGGTAGAATTGATGGCCTCATACATATTTCTTGGGATCCTGCATTCTTCAACTACATTGAGGATATCATTCGTGATAATGTCATAAAAGGCTCTATAGAATTTGATATTCCATCCATCTAGGCAAGACTTTTGTCTTTGATGAACCATTTTAGAGTCCCTTCAAGTTCATCTGCAGTCACAGGTATAGTTAACTCGTCTACAGATTCCAGGTCTACAAAACTTGGAAAATTCCCTGCTAATTGAATAATATGAGTAAGGTTTGTAGCTGGGGGTTCCTTATAAATATGTTTAAAGTGTGATATGCCCAACTGAGAGATTTGATTGAAAGTATTAGCTATACCGCCATCCTGTGTGGGATCTTCCACATAGTGTTTGAGACTTTCCTCCCCTTGGCAAATTTCTGAAAGTAACTCGTGTTCTTGTCTCCTGCTTTTAGCCAGAGCGCTTTTCTCTTAAGTCGCCAAGTTTCATCTCTTTCCTTTAGTATTTTGGACCTTTGATTTTCTAATTCGATAAGATGTAGCTTTGCTTCTGCAGATAAGAATCCCCTACTTCGGTCATCCATAAGTTGGGCCAAAGAAGACACAATAGTGGTGAGGGTATGGTCATCCTTTTGAGTTTTTTTCATTTTCCCATTTGATAGTTAATTTCTTGAGATGCAAAAGATTATAACAGAAACCTTCAGATCGGGTGTGACCTCATGTGAGGGGCTTTTCCAGCTAGAAATCTGAGACCAGTTGGGAGTAGGAGGGGTCCTGAAGCCAAGATGAGTTGAATTTGAACGGAGCCTTGGACTTTATAGATGGGTTGGTGATTTCTAGGTAGATAGGTCAGTGGTCAGAGATACCTCCTGAGCCGAACCATTGCATATAGTGGGATAAGCGTTGTATCAACAAGGTTTTTAGAAGGAACTTATCGAGCCTTCTAGCTAGAGCCACCTCCCCAACTCTTCTGTTCCTCCAAGTGGGCAAAGGTGTGTTCATGGGGATATCCGTCAGATGTGCCTGATCCAGAAGGTTTTCCATGCTATCAAAGAGCGGGTCGATCTAAGCCGATGAACCCCAAGGCTCACAAAATCCAATGGAAAATTTTAGGTCACCACCAATAATGAGATTATTTTTCGAGGTAATGGAGAGGTTTAGGAGCTGATTCTAGAAAATATCTTTCCCCTCGCAAGGCCCATAAAAATTTATGACACGGAGATCCTTACCCGGCTCAGTAGAGAAGATGTCTATCCCAATGAAACCCTTTCCTCCCCAAGCCGATTTTAGGTGGATGGAATGAGGATTATAACCTAGAGCGAGTCCTCCAGATCTCCTGACTGCATCTGGGGATAAAAAGTCCCATCCTAGTTCCAGACTCATGAGGATACTATTAATGTGCTTAGCTTCACCAAGGGCTTCTTAAAGAAATATAATGTCAACAAGCTCGGATTCGAAGAGCCTTCGAAGGGCAAGATTTTTTGGCGAGCTAACCATGCCCTTGCAATTAAATGATAAGCACTTCATGGGGGTAACATATCATGGGTGTTTGTTGCTCTAAGAACCCGATCTAAAGAAGATTCCCTTCTAGAGGCCACCTCAGCTCTTGCCCAAAGTATAGTGTGCAAGAGATAGGATTTGCGACCACGGAGAGGTTTAATGGGGATCGAGGAAAAGGATAGGCCAAGCCTAGAAAATTTGGAGGGAGCATCAACTGTGAGGGTGTAAGGGTGCAGGTTGTAGGAGTGGGGAGGGGCCGAAGATGGTGGGGATGGATTGGTGGATGCCTCTGGTGGAAGGGACAGGGAAGTAGTAGAATAAAACAATTGATGGGAGTACAAAGGGCAAGGGATGGGAGGGGGAAAAGTGGTTTGATCTAATACAGATGCATTATGCAGATGGTGTGAAAAATATGCATAAGTAGAAGATGAAATAGGGAGAGGAGGAAGAGAAATACCCTAGGTATGCGTCGCTTCAGCTGTTGCCCTAGCTCGAGTTAGTAACGAAGATGGAGGTTGCAAGGAGCAGCGTGGAAATGGTTGAGCTTGTTGAAGTGAGGTCACTTTCCCTGGTGGTGTGGGTGCTGTTAATGGAGCCTTCCCGGGGGTGTCTGTGGAGGCCCTTCCAACCCCCCTCTTTTTCCATAGTCACTTCCAGGAGCTTTTGGACTAGAGGGCATTCCTTATATAGATACTCGACCTGTGGCAGCGACGACATATGAATGGCACTCCCTCATAATCTAGAATTTGAACCCTAGTAAAATTCCACCATTGCAGTGTAATCTTTTCTTCCAAACCCTCCTGAGTATCTAGGTGCACTAGGATGTGGGCTAGAGTGTGATTCTTGGACTGAATAATAGATTTTTCATAATCCAGAAAGGTGCCTAGGGTGTTCCCAATTCGCAAAAATACTTCTTCTCACCAGTACTGAAGGGGTAACCCAGGTAAGCGCACCCATAGGGGTCCGACACCGATCTATTCTCTTTCTAGGTCGAAAAGAGGGCTCTATCTTTTGAGCAACACAGGGGCCATTTCAATATGCCAATACCAGGTGAGCGCCATGTTTGTATATTCTTCCAGGGCAAAGTGGAGCATAGACCATCCTCGTGGGAGGATCTATACTTTTGGGAGCTGTATGAAGATCTTCGCCCAGATTTCTTTTACCCATAACCCTACACACTCGACAGAGTAGGTTCTTCCTCGAACCATACCCACCAGGACTTTCACTGCCTTGTCTGCAACTTCTCCCATGGTGAGACCTTCTCCAAATTTGATGGTGTAGTCCTTTCCGAAGGCCTTTATGGACTTTTCTTTCCTTGTTCCCATTCTCGGCACAGATGGATGATCCATCAATGGGCCTGAGGTGTTCAGAGATTCAGGCTGGGATTGATGAGCCGCTAATCTTACCTTGATTACTGGGGTTTCGAAGCATCCTAAAGGATGGGCTAGGCCCTCTGTCATTGTGCAACTCTTGGGGGTGCTGATATTTGTCATCTCTTGCTCAGCTACTACAGGAATCTCACAACGAGGGAGAGTGAAAGGATTTGTAAAGAAAAGATGATCCACATGGGGTGAGGGATCAAAGGGAGGGGATGAGTAGGCGGCGAGGAGGTTTAGGGTTTCAGGAGATAGCGGGGACAATCTAGGGTAGGTGAGCCAATGGAGAGGGTCCCGATGTGGAGAGTGGAAGCCGCAAGCCCAGGGAGGGAGACAATTGGCGATGGGTTCGAGCAGGACGGTGCTGTGGAGGGAATGATTGCCAACTTAGGGCTTGGGTGGCTGAAAATGAGTTGCTTCAGGTAAGGGTCCGGTGAATAATCCACCACATCCAATTCCATTTCTTCCATGCTAAGTCTAGGAATGGTAGACTATAATCATCGACAGTTGGGAGCAGGTGCAGGCGAGGGCAGCAGGTTGCGGAGGGAGCCCAAGAGGTTTACGTTGTATGTAGTTAACGGTAATCCAAGTTACGACTAGGGTAAAATCGGAGGAGCGCCATCCTTCCAATACACTTCATGAAAACATTTAATTACTTTATCATTGAGAATCATTAATGTTTATGCCACAATGTTTCAGTGATTTAACGTCATCTATTGTGATTCATTGTTCTATACACATATTATATTACTTTGGAAGACTCTTCCAATACATGGATAATACTTTGAACAAAATTAATATAATACTATTATTTGGGGATGGTTACATATGTCATCAACCTACCACGGTGCTACCATGAGCAACTGTTATTAAATGAAATGTTCATGTTCAAAAGCTCACACCATAAACTTTTAACTTTCTCATGGGTATTGAAACCTTCCGCATTTAATCCTAAGCGGACTGTTGGATCTGGAACCATAAATAAGGGGTTAAGTCCAACTAGATAGAATTTAGATATATTAAGAGTCTCAAGATTGATAGACAAACCCAAATGGGGGACTCAATAGTGGGAAGGTGGAGTTGGCAGCTCCCCGGATTTGAGAAAATGAAGTCTTTTGAGATGTGCGATGACCAGGACGTGGAGAATGATTGCGGTAAAGCTGTGCTACCCACTTCATACAACAAGATCCCTCCATTGGATAGACTTTATTCCTTATCTACCATGGCGCCTCAAGTTGAGGTTTCCAAACACAGGATGACCAATCTTTCTGCGAAGGTCCAGAAATTGAAGTACCTAGTATTGGTATGTATTTATTGTCTATTGAAGTTTGTAATTATATTTTGATGCCACTAGTGTGAGTGACTTATTATCTATCATTTGAATTAGGGCGTTTGGTTTATTAGTATTTTATATATCGAAAAGATATCAAATTGCAACAGGATACTTTTATGGCAGAAGATAATGTCATGGCACGGAACAAATTGATGGCTGTGTCATGAATTTCATCATTCTACTCTATTTATAGGTATTCTATGGAGTATATCAGAACCTCATGATTCCAAAAGATATCAAACTTGAATTTAAAAAGAACAGGCCACATGGATCGCTATCAAACTGTCAGAGTTTGCTCTGTAAAATGTAATTAAGGGGCACCATATATAGTGCTCAACATACGATGAATAGTAAACTAAGTGCTCTTGGGGATTGTGACCGTAATCCCCTCAACAAGAGTCTAGACTTGCGTTGCTATTGGATATTTGCAATGTCTTCTCAATGTCAATTGTCTCTTGTCAACAATGCTTGTTCATTTCTGTTACCAAAAAGACTCTTCGAGGAAAGAGCTATCAGAATATCATAATTTTTTCTCAATGTCAATTGTTTCTTGTCAACAATGCTTATTCATTTCTGTTACCGAAAAGACTCTTTGAGGAAGGAGCTATCAGAATATCATAATGTTTTTGGTTGTAGATATCAAACAAAAACATAAAAAAACATAGAATGGACCATTTTCCGAATATCAGGGCCTTTCCTTGAAACCACATTTCTAGAACATGGTGAATACAAGGTATCATATAGAGCCCCTAATAGATGGACACCGTAAGCCAACCTGCCTTAGTGATTGAGGCCCAATTCCCCAAACATGAGTACACTACGCCTTTGGCTTTTGAACCTATATACTATGCTATGTGGCATCTAGATAGTCATTATATTTGTTAAGGGTGTTTCACCATCGTGTGAGCCTAGATGTCTTCACAGTTCGATAGCCTTAGATCTGAATTTTCCAACACAGAGAAATCTGACTGAAAACAATCCACAGATTTTCGGATTTCACCTCAGCGTCATGGTGAAGACATTGTGAGATTGGGGTCAAGCCGCAACTTATGAGTCCAGCCTCAGATCCACAAGACTAGTCACAAAACCCAAATAGTCATTATATTTTTCAAGGGTATTTCACCATCATGTGAGCCCAGATGTCTTCGTGGTTCAATAACCTCAAATATGAATTTTCCAACACAGATAAATTTGACTGAAAATAATCCATAGATCTTTGGATTTCACCTCTGCATTACGATGAAGACATTGTGAGATTGGGGTCAAGCCGCAGCGTACAAGTCCAGCCTCAGATCCACGAGACTAGTCACAAAACATAGATAGTCATTATATTTGTCAAGGGTATTTCACCATCATGTGAGACCAGACGTCTTCGTGGTTCAATAGCCTCAGATTTGAATTTTCCAACATAGAGAAATTTTCCTCAAAACAATCCACATATCTTCGGATTTCGCTTCAGTGTCACGGTGAAGACATTGTGAGATTGGGGTCAACCCGCAGTGTATGAGTCCAGCCTCAGATCCACGCGACTAGTCATAAAACCCAACTTTAGTTCACGAATTCAAGCTGCCAATTTTGTCTATTCTAGATCCGAAACATTATTTTAGCTTAGAACCTTCATAAAGTTGCCATAGAGGGGTTCAAATCTCGTTCAACTGCTATGTGGCATCTAGATAGTCATTATATTTGTCACAACTGATTTAATATTGCTGCTTTAACGCACCTCGCCAATTCACAAGAAACATTTGCCAACTCCATTACAAAATGATGAAGACTTTAGACTTGTACTGATAACTTTTTCCTCCCATATTATATGTAATTGTTTTTGTCATGATGGGGACCTATCTATTATATCACTATCATGCAAGTATCAGATTTGTTTGTGCCAACCTGATGAAAATAATAGAAACCAATTGATAGAACAATTTGCCAGTGAGACCTTTTCTTCCGCAACATGGTTTACAAATATTATTTGTAAATTCAACCAAATTTGGATGTTTCTAATTGATGAGATTAATCTCCTATGTCAGTCACACGGTCTGATTGCACAATGAATGAATGGGATGGGAGTGAGGAAGGAGGTTCCAATGTGGCGTGTGGTCCCTGTTGAAGATGATCTTGAAAAATGGACGCTCCTCAGAACTTAAAACTTCATTCCGGCAAATGGTGGTCATGATGAGAATTTTAGCCCCCTGCCCTCCATGGTTTAATTCATGTGGAAAAGTATTTTAATTTTGTTTCAAACCAAAAAAATTAAAATCTTTTCTTCAAATCTATATTTTGCACCATTAATTTTTTAACTCTGTTTTCTATACCGATGTTGGATTTTCAGTTGGCTGGTTTGGTAGCTCGTGTAATTAGAGGAATGAAAATAATAGTTTATCAAGTTGTCATTTTTCCTCCTGGGTTTTTATTTTATTGCTTGTTTAAAGATTTTATATTGAATTGAGGTTTACAAATTGAGGTCATACCCTACAATTCACGAAAAAAATCATTTGGATGCTAAAAATTCACAATGCATTTCCTACCTCACTGTGTAGGCTTTCAATACATCAATTTTTGTACATGTACATAATATTTATGTATTTTTACTTCAAACATATATCTTTAACACTTCAAAATTATTAAAGTGCACATGAGATTGTCTTAAAAAAATTCACCTATTTTTTGAAGATAAAAATTGCAAGGAGCATGCACATGGTCGTCATTTTTCAACTATGGCTGGACTTGATCATGTATTTTTGGACATTATATAATGAATTTAATTAGATCCGAATCTTTAGGTCAAAAATTTAACTACTTTTTTCCCCTCCTCATGATGTACAGGGTTTCAATCATCTTTGGAAAAAGATGAGGATAACATCTCTTCACATAGAGTAATGACAATTCCTTATATGACATCACATTCAATTGATTTACATAACTGCAAGCCCCATTCTTTAGAGTTCCCCAATAACTAACAAAGTAGTAAGCCAAATGAGTAATTTTGTATTGAAAAAGAAGGTGTTGAGTATGATTCTCGCTTGATACAGAACAAAGCAACCGCTCCACAACTTCCTCCCAAAATGCCAAACAAGGACACTGAAAGAGTAAATACTTTCCAAAAACTTAGCAGAAAACATGCACCATTCAGATTGTCTTTGAGGGGAGGAGAAGTGAATTATAAGAATCGTACAAATAATGATGTTATGTTGAATTCCTTGCCTTCTCGAAGTTCTAATCATGAGAGGTTGAGATGTAAAGGAGAAGTTAGAGACCCGATAGTCATTTTCCATACGGTTGGAGGGAAATTTGTAAGCATATCATGTGAATATTTAAAAAACAAAGGGCTATTCTCAGCGAATATCTTTGTTCAGAATCACCCAAAAATGCCTCAGTTGGGTCCCTAAAAATTAGTAAATTTGCAGGAATGTTCCAAGGTTCTTTGGGAAATTATGTGGCTGTATCATCCTCCTTCAAGAGAGCAGGGGTTATTTTTCATGAAGATCCTATGTCAGTGTTAGAACCTCATGGTATGTCTCTATCTCATATGATGAATGAGACATCGACAATTTTTTGCAAAGATACTAATTCAGGAGTGCACAAAACATATGGCAGGCATGAACCCAAAGCAATGGGTAAAGCCATCAAAGTGTGTGATGGTGCTACAGAAAATCACCTGGAAATATCACCCTCATCTAAAGTACCCCCTTTGGAAGCAATAAAATCACATGGTAGGTTTGGAACTCAAACAATTGATAATACCACATCTGTGCATAATACTGCTACAGGAAATCTTGTAAAGTTAACATCTTCCTCCACACATAAAGTTTAGTTCCAGTGAAGATTGTACTTCATAGGTTCTAATAGTACCAAATTTGTGCAACCTACTCTTGTAAGCTAATCTGTGATAAAGCAATAACCAACCCCAAATTTTTTGTTTCACAATCTGTGACCCTTTCCAATGAACTCACAACACTACAACTGTCTCTCCATTAGATCTCCAAGATCCTACATTTTTGTTAAAGTGGACCCTGATGTTAGAGGAGTGTTGCACCAACTCATAAAAGCCCTTCATATCGTAGATATAAATAGGCTCCCACTTCACCATCTCCAATTGTCTACATATGACCTTGCCCCTGCATTTGCATTTACTATAAATAATGCTTTGGAATTATACATAAAAAACTCGTTACAGCAATCTTGTAAAAAATAGAAAGCTTAGATTTTGCATGTGCCATTATTGAGTGTTTTGTGAGATTGTACATGTTACTCAACCATTCTTCTTCATACACTTGTTTATTTTTGGAATAGTGGTGCACTAGAGAATCCAATAGGAACGCACAACAATTAAATAGGCAACACAACCAGTGTGTGAGGCACATGCATGTGCTATCTTTAGATGAGTAGGGTGTTTTTGTAAGTTTAGTCTTAGACAAAGTGCATGATTTAGGTGAGCTTCCAGATTTATACTTGTCATTATATCCAAGGTTGTAAGGTGCATGCATATTTACACTTTGTTTTCTCCAGTGGGTATTCTATTCTAGGTAGCATATTCCATGCGTGAGGGTACTTTCTCCAAGGCACAATAGGGTCACGAAACTTTCCTTAAGATAGGTGGTTTGTTGGTTTTTTCGACATTAATTGTAACCCTTGCTCTCTAGTTCTATAAAGGGAGATAGGGTGCTTCATTACAGACATGTTTTAAGAGTGAAAACGTTTGTTGTGGAAGTCTTTTCTAGTTAAGATATGTGTGATTGTGTGCTGCAAATTCCTCTCATTGTCCTAGTTTCGAGAACCTTGTTTTACATAGAATCATAATTTACATCTGTTGTTTCGAATCTCTATAGCCCGATGTTATGATTTTTAGAGTTATGTGTTAGTAGAACTGGTGCTTAGAATTCCCCTATTTAGATAGTATTTTAAGCAGTCTTAGTTTACTTTCTTTAGGGTTTTAAGTGTAGATATGCCCACCATGCCGTGAAATTGAAAATTTAACATTGTATCAAACTTGTATGTCTGAAATACTTTTGTGGAGAAGGTTGTGGCATGTGAGCTGGAACTATTGGAGGAATTCACTGGGCTCGCCTTATGCCCCTTCCTAAAATGTATGCCCTAAAACAATGGTGGTCCTCTTTAAGAGCATTTTATATGGGTTAATTTATGCTTGTAAGATATTTGTGTGACTACCGTTGCTGCTATATAATCCCTTGGTATTCATTTTGAGACATTATCCCCCAACCTTGTTTGACTATTCTTTGGGCCCTAATGCCACAATCTTCGTGTGCATGTATCATAATTTATATATATGTGTGTGAGTGTATTTTGTATTCTATATTCTATATTACATATGTGTATGTGTATTTCGTATTGTACTATAAAATTGTAAAACCAGAAAGCTTTCATTATCAACCTCAACTATGGCTTTCTTCCCTTATCAAGAGAGATACATTAATTCCTTTCAATGTAACTTCTTACTTACTAGAATTTGATGCACCACGGTTAGTGACTCAAATCTTGAGACATTTGGAACCTGCTAGAGAGCATTGTTGACCTATACCATTGCAGAATGAAAATGGGCTCATATCTGCAGCAGTAAATAAAATTGAATTGGCCTTAGTCATCACTACTTGCCTTCTTGAATCTGTGGCTTGTCTTGATGTGCAGCTACTTTGACCAATAGATGGTAGGCACATACCATGTGGTTTTATGATCCCTATGCCTCCTTGCAAATCCAACTTGCATTACCCTTTATTGTCAACTACCTTTCCTATTGTTAGAAACATTTTCCATCCCTCGGTGAAAACCCACATTAGGAGATTATTGATAAAATTATTTGTACTTATGGATCTAGGGATAGTTTATTTTTTCAGGGATCATATTCAATACAATCCATCAGTCCTTTCTTCCAAGTTATGCATTATTTTGTACTCTTACCTACAACTTACCCAATTGTGTTGAAGCCTGCAGTCTTAAAAATTTAACGTAGCTATCTACCATTCTGAAAGTGTTGTTGTATGCCATAAAACTTGTAGCATCTTTATATGTCTTCCTTTTGAGGGGATTTAATGGCTAAATTTGTTTCATATTGGGAAAGTAGATTGAATTTCATTAT
Source organism: Pinus taeda (assembly GCA_000404065.3). Taxonomy (NCBI): domain Eukaryota; kingdom Viridiplantae; phylum Streptophyta; class Pinopsida; order Pinales; family Pinaceae; genus Pinus; species Pinus taeda. The sequence continues at coordinate 86,674 of APFE030369746.1, forward strand.
GGGTATGTTGTAGATAGAGTGCAAAGGATGTATCCCTTAGAAGACAAGACCAATCCTTTTATTGAAAACACACTGAAAAACTAGACTGCGTTGTATACATGCTTAAGTAGAAATATTTTTATTAATAAATCTCCTTTGTGGGTTTGCACCAAAGGATGACAAATATTACTGAAAATAAGATGATGCGGTAACTTAGATGCATAGGTAGGCATTGAGATAATATAACTATACCATTGGCATATTGCCCAGTTTTCAGTAGTAGGCAAGCAGTGGTGAGAGTTGACAAAGGTGTACACTAGTGTTGGATCAACCTTGTACACCGTTGAATCAACATCAGCCACCCCTGCTTCCTAGTGCTCAACTCAATGTGCCATTACTTTAACCAACAGAGGGTAGACACATATCTTGTGGTTTTGTGATCCCGACAGAGCAATGCTCCCAACAAATATAAGTTACATTATTATGTTATTTTCAACCACCTTTTCTATTATCATTTTTATTTTTAGCATCCCCTTTGCCATCCATTGGTAAAAACTCACGAAAGGGCCTATGCAGCATAACCTATCTTTTCGAAATTCAGGGTGTGCCTTATTCACAGGGCACAATGGTCCCTTCTTCAAAGGAACACGTTCTTGTATTCTACCTCACACATACCCAAACACACTTAAAAGTTCAAATTATTCCCAAAATTTGAAACAATGCCAACCAAAATATTCCCTCAAAAGGAAAAATAGAGAAAGATTCTCCAAGCACTTCAATTTTCCTAGGGAAAATGTTATTTTAACATCTAACCAAACATTCTCGTGCAACCAATAATTTGGGAATTGCAAAGAACTATTTTGTTCCTATGATTTGCAACAAATGGCATTCTACCCAAGAACCAATAAATCACCTCTTATTATAAAGCAGTTAATTATTTTCCTACTATTCCAGTCATTTATCTGGAATCTATTTGAGAAGATAAAAGCTTGGTATCCGACTAATGCCAAGCATTTATAGATTTGTGCCAACATATACATATATCTTTTTCTTTTTCATTTTATGGAAGGAAATTACTCATCTTGTACTGTATCTGGATCCTTTGGGGATAAATTGTCTGCAGTTGGATTTGTGTCCATTACAGGGTGTAGAACGTGCTTCCATTTTATGTAATATTTATTTTAATCTTAATTTATAGTTTTCATACTTTTGTATAGCCGTTTAGGTAACAATTGTTCTTATTTTTATAGGTCCTTGACCGTGGTGAAAAGATAGAACTTTTGGTTGACAAAGCAGAGCATCTTCGATTTCAGGTTTAATCTCGAATCAAACTAGCAATTTAATGGGAGGGGAATATTCCATTATATCTTTGTTTGTGTATTATGTATTATGTATTATGTGTATTGTATTGAATTATAAAATTGTAAAGCTAGAAAGCTTCTATTATCAACCTCAACAATTGCTTTCTACCCTTATTAAGAGAGACACATTAGTGCCTTTCAATGTAACTTCATACTTACTAGAATTTGATGCACCATGCTTAGTGACTCAGAGCTTGAGACCTTTAGAACCTACAAGAGAGCATTGTTGACCTATAACACTACAGAATAAAAATGACCTCATATCTGTAGCAGGAGACAAAATTGAATTGGCCTCAGTCACCACTACTTTGCTTCTTCAATTTGTGGCTTGTCTTGATGTGGAGCTACTCTGACCAACAGATGACAGGAACATACCTTGTGGTTTTGTGACCCCTATGCCTCCTTGCAAATCCATCTTGCATTACCTTTTATTGTCAACTACATTTCTTATTGTTGGCAACATTTTCCATCCCTTGGTGAAAACCCACATCAGGAGATTAAATGATAAAAGAATTTGTACTTATGGATCTAGATACTAGGGATAGTTTCTTTTTTCAGGGATCATCTTCTATAAAATCCATTAGTCCTTTCTTCCAAGGGATGAATTATTTTGTACTCTTACCTACAACTTACCCAATTGTGTGGAAGCCTGCACTCTTAAAAATTTAACATAGCTACCTACCATTCTGAAAGTGTTGTTGTATGCCATAAACCTTGCAACATCTTTCTCTGTCTTCCTTTTTAAAGGATTGTGTGGCTGACTTTGTTTCATTTTGGGATAGTGGACTGAATTGCATTATGGGTATGCTGTAGATAGAGTACAAAGGATGTATTCCTAAGAAGACAGGACCAATCCATTTATTGAAAACAAACTGGAAAAATAGATTGTGTTGTATAGATCCTTAAGTGCAAATATTTTTATGAATAAATCTCCTTTATGGGTTTGCACCAAGGCATGGAAAATATTACTGATGATAAGATGATACTGTAAATTTGATTCATAGTTAGGCATTGTGATCTCATTTACATTCCTTATCATATGCCTTCCCACCATGCCTTTTGCATACTCTTATGTATCCAGTGCCTTGACCAAACCCATCTCCTTAATAGCCATTTTTAGAAGCACACCTCACATTGTCAGTTACATCTACCACATGTTAATAGACCACATTGGGGTCATAGTGAACATCATAAAAAAGTGCCCATAACACCCAACTCCCACTTTAGCCCACAATTCGAATCCAAATGGGTCAATGTGGGAGTGAGTATCCAACTAATGAAACTTTGGCACTGCAACTAGGAGAAGTGAGAAAAGTCATCATCTCCATGGTGCCATATTGTCGTATTCAAAAGGGGATAGCAAAATTTCCTATCAAACATGAACTGCTCATAGTAGTGCTGCATGGAAGGAATATTGCACTTCAGCAGACATCCTGTAGTGTTCTTGCAGTTAGACAACTACATAAAGTTGCTGACAGAATTTGCATAATTTTTCATGCCTTTGACATTGAAGCCCTTGAGGGTTTTAGGATAGGAATATTATAGAGGATCAATGATGATCCCATCTGATGAGAAACTAAGGACATTATAGTAAATATTGTTCACTCAAATCCTTGTAGTATTGTTATAGCATTGAAATTTGAATCCATCCAGCTGACAATGCCTTGAATTGATATAGAAAGGATATGGAATTGAGGCATTCCGACATCTTTCACTGCTTTTGCTTGTGCCCTAAGCTATGTTAGAAAACACTCTAATCGCGAAGACCTAAGGCAACCCTGAACCCAAAAGGGCTAGAATAACAAGATAGGAAAGGCTAATACTCATTTGTCTTGAAAGTTACCACATCATTTTAAGGTATGTAAGACAATATATACTTCCCAAAATAACAAAAAAAATACCCATGTATATTTTGTGTATCGACTTAGTTTTGAAGCATGCTATGGCAATATTTTTCACCTGATACGATGGTAGTGTTCATCCTATGCTCATTACCTACTCTAAACATCTCCTTTAAGCTTCACTACTTCAATCGATCCCAAAGTATACAATGGTCCCTATCAAATCAACCCAAAAGTAGGACAATCATGACTCAAAATATATATGCATTCAATTTATTTGTTCATATATATATATATATATATATATATATATATATAATATATATATATATTTATTATTTGTATTTATTTTTGGTTTCTTTGTTGGTTCTCTATGATAACAAAGGTTGAATAATTTCTTAGACACTGTACTAGCCTGTGTTTCATTATTTGCTTGATAAGTGCTTCATTGTATGTCCACAACCATTGAGTATATATCATGTATATTTACTCATATTACATATACATATCTATCCAAATACCAAAAATGACATTTTGGACATGTGGGTTCAAACCTCTTGGATTTGGGTCATGAAGACATGACTAGTGCTTTGTTGTCGAATCCCGACAGCTACTGTGTATACATTTTAATCTACAATATACACATTAGGTATATCATCAAATCCTTGAAATGAAATATTTTTGCATGTGAGCCAAGAGTCCTACTTTTTAGTCACCCATTCACAATATAAAATATGAGGAAACCACCAGGAAATGCCACTCTGATAATATGATTGTTTGCACCAGAACCAAGAAGTAGTTGCACTGAGGCAAATTAATTTCAACTCCATATCTCTACAATTAGTGCAATAAAACATTTATTTTGCACAGATTTTTACCAATATGCAAAATCTTGCAATGCTTTGACAATAGTCATGAACCATTCCAATAACAAAATACAATATAGACCTGAGGGGTTCTTCATTTTTGTCGAAATAGAAATATTACCAACTTGGTGAAAGTTTTCTTTGAAAAAGCTCGAAGAGACTACAATGATTTTGGATCTTCGTAAACATTCATGGCGACTGCTGTGTGCCAAATTGTAAATTTATAAGTTGTGACAACCTTATGACCTCTTATGTGGATATTTAATAAGAATAAAGCTATGTTTGAGCTTTGAGCAGTTTGAAATAAAATTTAACGTCCGAATATAGAGGCATTTGGTGCTACTTGTGTTGCTGATCCACCCTTTGTTAAACTTGGGGAGAAAAGTTTAGAGGGAGATCATTTGTACTGCCTCAATGCATATTCTTAGTGGAATTTTAACAAACACTTCCCTTGCAAACTATAATCTCTCACTAGGAATACCACTTCCCTTGCAAACTCATATATGCATTGTCATTGGCAGGTTGTAGGTTCAAACTTCAAACCCCACGCCAGCTAGATTTCACCAGATTGCATGGTCCACCAGTTTGATGTGCATGGTAGTCTTCAAATCAGGTGGCTTCCCATTTTGACTTGAGTTCACTTCTGATAGTGTGTACATGGACTTGCCTGCCCTACTTAAAAGTTTCTAAACCGATACACGAACTTAAAAAAACTAACAAAAGTGACCAAATCTGTCTTCATTCTCTCCAACAACATTTCTCTAAAAATATATAGGGCTTTCTCATCATACCCACCCTGGGCATATGTTGCCATCATTGCATTCCAAGAAACTACATTCCTTGTAGGCATTGTATCAAATAATTGGTGTGCACTATCTAAGGTGCGAAACTCATAATGATTGATGTCCATGAAATATCATCTTGCGTAGCCATTTTATCAAACAGAAGGTGTGCATCATCTATACTCCAACATATTTAGTATACATGTCCACAAGGGAACTCTCGAAAAAGACATCCAATTCAAGTTTAATTATGATTATCAAGCCATGTAGATGTATTCCTTTCTCAATGGAGTGTAAGGTAACAGGCATTGAGGTCACTAGTGAAGGTAATATAATTCAGCCTCATGCTAGACCTATGCATTTCACAGAACTGTTGGAGGGATTCCTCACTATACCCATGTTGGGTGTAGATCCCAACCAATGTAATCCAAGGTACCACATCCCTTTCATGAATCATATCAAAAAATCACCTTGCATTCTCTAACCTACCTCATTGGACATATCCAACAACCAAATAATTCCATGTTAAAACATTAGGCACGTAGATGTAATCAAACACTTGGATTGCATCCTCCATTTTATGACACAAATTTCAATAAGAGCAAGCTTCGAAAAGGCATTTGATTCAAGTCCCACTTTGATTACCTCAGCATGAACTTGCACTCCATACTGTAGAGACAGTAAGTTGGCACACAAATTTAGACCACTTGCCAATGTAAATTGGTTTGGCTTGAAATCTACAAGCTTCATTTGAAAGTAAAGCTTCAGAGCCTCCTTATTGTGGCCTTGTTGGGCACGATATGAAATGACTGGCTTGAAATCTGCAGGCTTCATCTGAAAATAAAGCTTCAGAGCCTCCTTATTATGGCTTTTCTAGGTACAAGCTAAAATGTTTGTTTTCCAAGACACGAAATCCCATTCAAGCATTTTGTCAACGAATTCAACTACATCTTCAACATTTCCCTTTGACAACCTGGGGTTGAGATATTTCCCTAGATTCTTGATTGTTTTCATTCTTGAGCAACCTCCTTATGCCTTGGAATTTGGCTTGAGGGTGATTGGGTAGGAGGAAAGACCACAATGCTGGCCAATCTATGGTTGGGTGGGTAAGCCTAGTCCCTAACTCATTTCCCAATTTTATCTGAGGTAATCACTTGTGATTTAAATGTGCATTAAACTCTAGGTCGGATTCAAGGTATGAGGCATAATATTTTATAAGGAAATGTATATCACTGATGATACTGCTTGATAGTGCATGAATTAATTTGATGGTTGTAATAATTCAGCTACAGGCCTATGAGTTAGGTCTTGAAGCATATGTAGGTATAGTTTGTGATTTCTATATATACATTGTTTCTTGTCACCTTACAACCATTATCACTATGTATTGATAATTGTATCAGCACTCTGTTGCAATAAGTAATGGAAATTTGTAATGTATCCTTATTTATTTCTATCCTAACTATGACATACAATAGTTGCAGTTACTGCATATCCCGAGGTCTTCTAGAAAATATAGATTTGGTAGCAAAATTTTGGGTTGTGCCATACAAGGTTGTATAGCGCCTCTCAACGTAATCATCATATTAAGTTAAGGTAAGATAAGAAAAAAATAATTTTAGTAATTTCAAACCAATTAGTGACCATGAATAAGTCAAACATGAGACTGTCAGGCATAACAATATCGATACATAGTAGGGGTGTGAAAGCAATTCTTAATAGGAATCCATTAAATCATATTAGTATCTATAACATCAAAGCAAGATATTATAGTTGTGGATAATAGACCAGATTCCTTGAAGTCTATATTTTGTGCCTAATGCCTCTCGCCCCCAAGTTTCCCACAACCTAAGGGGGAGTTGTTGACCAAAATATGATGGTGTTGTGAGGATTTCAATATAAGAATTGGCAGGGAGTGCCTCCCTTGCAAATTTTACATTGAAACTAGTTTACTACAAAGTTACTAAGTAAAATATGTTTGTATGCTAAATTTTCCATGTCCCCTTAGTGCCTTTGGAAAGTACCCAGAGGAGGTTCATACTACTTAGACCACTTAGAAATAACTATCAAATAATTATAATTTGTTTAAATACCATTTAGAATTCATTATCAATTGATTGTAATTTGTAAAAAAATGTCATAATAATGGTGCAAAAATTATAAAGCCATCCATTTGTGACATTTCTCCTGAATAGTCTGGAAAGTCCACTTAACGCTCATTGTCACTTAATTATTCCTTGTTTTATTTAGAAAAGAATTTTGTTTTACATAGAGTTTTATTTCAACAATAATGTCACATTTATACACTCATATTAAACCACACGATAGACAAATAAAATAAAATAAAATAAATGACTTGTGATTGCAAATTACTCTTCTCCTTTATTCCATAGATATCATTCTTCTTGCTAGAAGCTATGATGACCTCGACAAGCATCTTAAGACTCTTCATGATTACTGCTCCAAGATGGATATGACAATTGATACTGACAAGACTAAAGTCATGATAATTAGATCTAGAAAGATCAATCATGGTAATTTCGTCTATGATAACGATTACTTGGAGCATGCTTCTTCCTACAAATACTTAGGTATTGATATTAACTATGAGCTCAATTGGAATTATGAAATTGAGAAATCAATTATTGGAGGTTAGAAAGCTTATTATGAGCATGAAAACAATGGTAAGTTTGTTGATCTTTGTATTTGGAGAAAAAAAGTTTCCTCTTTGAGACTCATATCACCCATGTTATTTTATACAGATGTGAAGTTTGGGGTTGCATTATATCCAAAGAGTCGTGGAGAAATATTGAGATGATTCAAAATCAATTTATAACCTACAACCTCAAAATCAAGGGAAATATTCCCTATCCTATCCTCTTGATCAAAGCTATCCTTTCCCTATTGAAAGCATGGCTATGCTTAGGTATATGATGTATAAGAAGAATCTTCACAACATGGATCCCAAGAGCCTTCCCAAATTTACTTCTAACTCTAGTCAAAACCCCCATCTTTTTCTCAAGCGTTGATGGCATAAGGATACCTAGTCTTGGCTTGATCATTGGGGGATAAAGGAGGAGGTCATCCTGGGAAATAATTATAGTATCAAAAATACTATTATCTACAAATTTAACAATAAATTGTGTGATTAATAGGAGTTGGAGGGAAAAATGAAGCTAAGCTATTGTAAAGAGGTGATCAACCCCACACTTTCTAACCAAAATTATCTCTTGTTTTGATGAGTACTAAGAAAAAATGAACATTGCTTGGATAAGAACTAATTCTCATGGGCTTCATAGTGAAATTGGGTGTTGCTTTATTCTCAAAATTTTATGGGACAAAAGAACCTATCACCTTTGTGATACTAAGAGAGTGGAAGATGAAAAACAACTTCCTCTTAGATTACCTGTTTCTTACTCAAATCTTCTCTCATTTCCATAACATTTGCCACACTTCCAATCTTCTTGACTTGTTAATTCAACCTAACTATAGAGATCTTGGAGCTCTTCTTTCCCTTCTATAGAAATAAGAACTTGAAGAATTACAATTAATTTCTTATTTTCTTTAGGTCTGATAGACCACAGTGGTCTTAGTGGACGTTAATCATCTTCTTCATCATTATCATTGATTTAGGAATACATAGTTAAAAAAGTTATGGATTAAAAATCAAAATAGGCCATTTTAAATGCCTTATCAGTTAATTAGAAATTATTTATTTTGTAAAATTTGTATATTTATTTTAAGGGTTTTATTTCAATAATACATTACATTTATAAACACGTATTATGGAAGCATATAACTAAACAGAATTCAATAAGTAGCTTGATGTCTTGTTGGTTTCTATGAGATTATATGAGCTACAAATACTGCATTTAGAAAATGAAATTGAAAAAATGTTACTATGGATGGGAAAACCAAATGTTTTATTATGGTGTGAAAAGCTTAAAGGAATCCTTTTATGACTCATCTCGTGAATGACCCTAAGTAGTCCACTTAACACTCGTTATCAATTAATTATTCCATGTTTTATTAGGAGAAACATTTTCTTTGACATGGAGTTTTATTTCAAAAACAAAAATGTCAAATTTATGCACTCATATGAAACTGCGTGATAGGAATATAAAAGTCAATAAATGGCTTGGATCCCTCGCTTTTTGAAGTATATGAGATAATTTCACACATAAGTAATTGATTTAGTAATACATAGTTATTAAAAGTTATGGATTGAAAATTAGATAGACCACATAGGATTCATTATTAATTAATTCTAATTTATTTTGTAAAAAATATATCTTTACTTACATTAAGATCTTGAATAATTTCAAAATTGCAATACATTTATAAACTTGTATCAATACATATAAATAAATAGAATTCAATAAATAGGTTAATCTGTTGTTGGGTTCTATCACATTATATTGACTTCAAATAGTTTATTTAAAAAATAAACTTTACAAATTGCTAATATGGATGGGACAATCAAACGTCATATGACGTAAACATTTTAAAGACTCATTTATGACCCATCTCTTGAATAACCCTGAATGGTCCACTTAATATTCGTTAACAATTAATTATTCCATGTTTTATTATGAAAATTATTTTGTTTTATATGGAGTTTGATTTTAAAAACAACGATGTCACATTTATACACTCTTATTAAACCGCATGATAGGAAAATGAAAGTCAATAAATGGATTCATGATTTATTGACTCGTATGAGATGATTGCATGTAGAAATAAATGATTTAAGAACACATCTAATTTAGAAATAATTATAGATTGAAAATCCAATACCTTAAAATTTAAAGAGTTTGAAGCCATTGATCTATATTCCATTGCCCACTAGCCTAAATAGTCTACTTAACACTTATTATCAATAAATTATAAATATTTTTTTTTTGGAAAAAACAAATCATACTTTATGATTATTATATATCACATTAATACGCTCATATTAATCAATATAAATAAGTAAAAGTTGATAACATAACTTTGTGAACTGTTGGCTCATATGATATAATTTCATTTTATTTAAAAATGCAACTCTATGAAAAGTTATCATTGGACACGAAATGAAATTTCATACCATTCAAAATGTTCAAAGACATAAATCATCTATGATACATGTTCAATGAAACCTTAATACTTTACTTCGTAGTCATTATCGATTTTTCAAGTAATGAAAATTTACAATGGAGTTTGATTTCTAAAATTATATATCACATTTATACACTCATACTAAAACATTTTATAAGCAATTAGAAGTCAACCTGCCTTGTTAACTTTAAATATGATATGATTGCAATTACAAATATTAATTGATTTAAATATTACAAATCTACCAAAAAAATATGTGTTGGGAAACCAAATATCTTCTACTTCAAATATTTCAAATCATTCACCTATTGCCCATTACTTATGTCCTATTTTCTATTATCTTGAATAGTGTATGTGGCATTTATCAACTAAGTTACCTATATTCTTTTTAGTAAGGGTTGTACTTTTGTTTGCATTTAGCATTATTTCGAAATTACATTTCACATTTATATATGAGCATTAACAAATATAAGTAAATAGAAATCAATTAAATCAATGAAATGTTGCCTCAATGGATCATATGATATTATTTTAATGACAAATAATTCATTTAAGAATGCAAATTAAAATAAACACACACTTTAGAAAAATAAATCATGGTACAACAAATTCAATGCAAAAACAATTATGAATAGTAATAATAATAACATATACAAATATGATTTTCAATTCCCATATAATTTGAAAGAACTAAGAAAAAAAATCATACAAATTGATTCACAAAAAAACTATGTTCAAGTTGCATTGAAAAATTTGAATTGTTTTGTTAACAAATTTATTAAAAAAAGTGTCTTGATCTATTACAATCAAGTACATATCCTATTGAACATTCAATTGTACTCATGTTTTTGTTTAATATGATGAAGTGTCGTACGAAATGGAAATAAAACCTACATAAGCCAAGTATCTTGCTCTTGACCTATATAGGCTTTTTATTAAGATGTGGTTTGATCGATACTCGACAAATTGAAAAAGGTGTTTTGATGTATCTATTAGAAATACATTTGATTCTTTATGTTTATCTCCATATTGGGACTACATATCAATCATTCCTTTTTCGTAGAATTGTATTTTTCTCTTTGCTTTCACTTTTATTTGCAAATGGAAATGAGACATTTCCCATATGAATTTAAATTCCCCCATATCAATATTTGATTTCTCAAATACTTGTCAGATGTACTTGTTAGTGACATCTAATATATATATTGCATTATACATTTTTCATCGATATTTTAATACTTCCAATTGAGAATGCCAAAAATAATAGTACCAATCACTGAACTGTCAATCTTGTTCTCTTTGAATATGACAACTTTGTTCATCTACAGTGTTTGATTGGAATAATACTTATTCCATTTCAAAGATCAACAACATTTTTCAACTTCTATTATTGATCATTTGCATCTGCACTGCAACCACATATCTCCACTTCATTACTTAAGAACATCAAAACATAACAATTCAAAACATTTATAAAATGATGTTAGTATATATTGTGATTTTTTTTCATTTGTAAAAAAGCGAATTTTACAAGAAGTTAAATAGCAATAAAAAAATTGTTACAATGTCCCCATTAAAGTGAAAAAATTAATGATATGTCTAGTTTATACATATAACCTAATACAATTATTTAATTTGTATGGAATAAGTATTGCATGAATATATTGACCCACTATTTAGATGGTTGATTTTAAGAGTTAGAATTATTTGTTTAATCACAATTGATAAATATAATTACAATGGTCTAATTCAAGTAAACAGACTAATTATATGTTAATTTCCACATAAAACCTAATACACTTTTAAATTTCAAGCATACTAATCAATTATATATTATTTTCTAGAGTATATACCTTATTTGTTTTTGGTGCTTATTTTAGTCCAATGTCTACTTCTATGGTTGGTGCTATATGCAACCTAATATATTCCTTTTAACAGTTATGGAAAAAAAGAAGTTATTAGAACACAATGAACCATTCTTCAAATCACTAATTTCTAAAAGGTATAATGACAAGGTGAACCACAACTAAAAAAATTATAGCAATGGTCCAAATCAAGCAAACAAACCAATTATCTAATAATTTCTACATACAAACTAATACATTTTTAAGAAATCTTGATATGAACACATTCAAAAACCATTCAAATTAATAATTAACACAATATTTTACTTGCAATAAAAAATACAAAAACCTTATTTCTGCTAAAGTATTGGTATCCTGAAATACAAATTAACTTAAATTAATAAAGGCTACAAAATACAACAATAATTCATGATGTCTTTGCAATCTCACTTGCACCAGCCCTTAGAATATAAAAACATTTGTACATAAATATATGACAATTTCAAATGTGTTTAAAAAAATCACAAGTTAAAAGATATTATGAAAACATCTTTTACAACATCTCTTTTAACACATGCATAAGAACAAGAAACTCCAAACCATATTATACAAGTTCACTGCAAGAAAATGATAGCCCAAACTTCTTTAATCAACATTTATATATTCACCTAATGGCTAACCATTTGTAGCAAAGTTTTGGTAGTGTAGTTCCTAAACTTCCTTCACCTTTAGATGCTTCTTTTGAATTTTCATTCACTTCATAGTTAATTGTTTCTAAAAATAATTTTAAGAAATTATTACCAACTTTTCTAATTATTGAAGGAAATATGAATTATAAATGTTATCATTGCTTTCATCATTATATTTGTAATAAAATAAACAAGAATAATAATAATATTATAAGCGAAAAGAAATCTCACACACCCTAGATTTCCTTCTTGCACAAACAAAACCACATTGCATAGTGAAACAAATCTAGTGTGTGCCATATTTCTTTTACCTTGCAATGCTTGGATTTATGCTAGAAGAAAATATATTGCAAACTATATTTGTTTTACCTTACATTGTTTGTATCTATGTTAGAAACAAATCCAATGCAAACTATATTTGTTTTATCTTGCAATGCTTGTTTTTATGCTAAAAGGAAATTTATAATGTATTAGATCTGTTTTACTTTGCAATGTTAGCGTATGTGCTAGAAACAAGTTTAGCATGTACTAGATTTGTTTTACGGTACAATGGTTTTGTTCATGCTAGAAACAAATATAGTATGTGATATATTTGTTTGCACTAGATTTGTTTTACCATGCAATGCTTGTGTTTGTACTTGTGTTACCATACAATTCTTATGTATTTTGTTTACACTAGATTTGTTTTACCCTACAATGTTTTTGTTCGTATTAAAAACAAATATAGCGAGCACTATATTTGTTTTACCTTGCAATGCTTGTGTTTGTGCTAGAAACAAATCTAGCATGCACTACATTTTTTTTAACATGCAATGCTTTTATTTGTACTAGAACAAAATCTTGCGCACTAGATTTGTTTTACCCTGCAATGCTTTTGTTTTTGTTAGAAACAAATATAACACATGCTAAATTTTTTTCACCCTGCAATGCCTATGATTGTGTTAGATTTGTTTTACCTTGCAATGTTAGCGTTTTACTGGAAGGATATCTAGTGCGTGCTAGATTTGCTTTGTTTTATAATTCTTGTGTTTTTGTTAGAAACAAGTCTAGCAGGTGTAATATTTGTTGTCTCACAATGTTTGTGTTTGTTCTAGAAACGATTATATAGGACTAAATTTGGTTTACCCTGAAATGTTTGTGTTTGTGCTAAAAATAAATATAGTGGTCACTAGATTTAATGTTTGTGAAAGCTAACACACGCTAGATTTTATTTTATCCTACAATGCTTTTGTTTGTCCTAGAAACAAATCTAGTGTATGCTAAATTTATTTCCCCCTGCAATGTTTTTGTATGTGTTAGCGCATGCTAGATTTATTTTTCTCCACAAATGCTTGTGTTTGTGCCAGAAACAAATATAGCATGCACTATATTTTTTTTTACTGTGCAATGCTTGCTTTTGTGTTAGAAATAAATCTAACATGTGCTAGATTTGTTTTAGCTTTTAATGCTTTTTTTTGTGCTAAAAGAAAATCTAATGCATACAAGATTTATTTTACCTTGCAATGCTTGTGTTTGTACTAGAGAGAAACAAATTAAGAAAATGTTAGATTTGTTTTACCCTGCAATGCTTATGTTTATGCTAGAAACAAATGTAGCAGGAACTAGAATTGTTTTACCCTGCAATGCTTTTGTTTGTGCTAGGAACAAATATAGCATGCTCTAGATTTGTTTTACCTTACAATGGTTGTGTTTGTGTTGAATTTTTTTTACCTTGCAATGTTTGTATTTGTGCTAAAGAGAAACAAATCTAACACATGCTAGATTTGCAAACATAGACAAACATGACTGCAATGATAGATTTAACTAAAATGGATTTTCCTAATAAAAAAAACTATTCATTTAAGATTATTTTATGCAAAAACCTCTTTGGTACAACAATTTTAAAATATCTTATATTTTATGAGGAATGTATTGTATTGTATTGTTAGAAACTATTTAGTCTTTCTCCTTGCAAAAATATTGGAGTTACTATGAATTATAGTGTAGTGTCACTTATTTAGAGGGTCTATATACTAATGGCCTATATGGCGAAGTTTATTTTGGAAATTTTTGCTAAATTTCATTGATAGTAAATACATAGAATAATAATAGTTAGGTATGCTCGGTTGGATTTTTATTGTTGTGTATTGAAATATCACATCAACAATATTGTTTGATTACTTTTTATCTCTAAATTTAGGTTTCTTAACTCACAAAGATAATTTCATGTGAAATTTTGTTATAGCTTGTCTCCATATTAGTTTTTATCAAACACTTCTCTGTTTGGATGAGACATAAGAATTGATGAGGAAATTGGATATGAAGGTGACAAAGATGGTAAAAGCACTAGCTAATCTAGAGTTTACGAACTCCAATGACAACATCAACCCACCTCTTACTATAAAGTTGGATTTTCCCTTCGAATTATCAACTATTTTATGTAATGTTATCAATAAATCTCATTCCTTTTTGTTTTTGAGAACTACAATTGCCTTCATTACATTACACCTAGTATTGAAGTGTTGTACTCCAATGTTGAATTATGTAATTTTGTTATTTATGTATTTTCTACGTTTGTCAGTTTTGAGTCCTACTATTACTATATTACCTTGCCAAGTTGTTTGTTGATTTGAATCTACCTACTTTGCCCCCAAGCCTAGAAAAACAAGAGTAGAGTATACAAACATTACTAAGATTGACCAATTAGTTTTTGCAAGTCCAATAACACAAAGTCTATTGGGTCTAGCTCAAGTGGTTGAGGTATAGCATTCTATTCAACACTTAGATTCTATACCTATAAGTGACATGTGATCTCATGATGAGTATATCATTGTGTGAGGAAGTGACTGGGGATTTTCCTCTAGATAGAAAAAATCCAAAAGAATGCATGTTTTGAAAATGCAGCAAAAAAATCTCAGTTTGACTTTGCCTTGGTCAAACTAGAGAAAAAATGAATTTATATTTCAGCAAAATCTTGGAGGTAGTTAATTGAGGTGACATGGCACTTGCCACTCAGGTAACTCAGTTAATTCGAGTTGGGGAAGCTTGAGTTCAGTTCAATTTGATTGGTTTCTAATTTGTAGCAATTTATTTCAATTAATTTGAGTTATTGTTAGTTAAAGTAGTTCTAACTGACAAAAGAATTAGTGTAGATCAAGTTGTGGAAGTGTAACTTCAACAACACTCAATGATGAACTTGTTAATTGATCAATC
The DNA here is from genome assembly GCA_000404065.3 of Pinus taeda. NCBI lineage: Eukaryota > Viridiplantae > Streptophyta > Pinopsida > Pinales > Pinaceae > Pinus > Pinus taeda. Next base: position 102,328 of record APFE030369746.1, read on the forward strand.
AACCCAAAATAATTGTTGCATGCAAAGAATTCAATTTACCCAGTTGAGATGGATATTTCAGGGCAATGTACTGTCAATTGTAGCATATTCCCCATGTGTACAGGTGGTCCACACAGTTAGAGGAAGGAATTGGAAGAATTGCACAATTCAATAGCAAGAAATTCCTAAATAATAGGGGCTAATTTCTTGGAGGTACAACGCATGGAAATAGGAACATGGAGAGCTTGAAATTTTGGTAAGTGTTGGCTAGGGTCAGTGAGTGATGCAAGGGTATAGACTATACACTTGCAGGGTGTGCTCAAGCTTGAGCAAGCATATGTATTTAATCTCTATTATCTAATTAATTCAATACAGATAGGAAGGGGTTTTGAGCAGTTGCTTTCCCTAGATAAATCTACGTGCATGTGTGATGTTTCCTTTTGCATGGCTATGATTTGTGTTCTAGATGGTGAATTAACTTCTGCAAATTAATAGAGTAGCTTCGAGTATTGTGATTTAGTAAATTTCATGAGCAATTTCGAATCTACACATTAGTTTCTACAATACAGATTTCAATGTTCTATCCATTTGTTTCTAATAATACTTGAATGCGCATAACTGTGAATCAAGCTACAAATAGTAGTGTCCCACCAAGTGTAGTATCAAATGTGGAGAGGAAGATCACAATATCTAGAAATCGAAATGCCATCATAGTCTTCCATATGTCACGAACTTGGCACTTCATTTTTGGTGTCATACAACACTTTCATGCATGAAATATTTTCTATCATGTGAAAGCTTTATTATACATATTGTAGATAGGTTCTTAAATTTTCCTACTCCCAAAGAAAGGACAAGCATGTGAAACAAATATTATCATTCCCCTTTCTTTTCATTGCTTTCACTGAACCATTCAAAAACCATAACTGATCTGATGTGAAAAACCTTATTTATTTAGGGTTATAACGTTGTAAGATATTTTTAAAATTTCTTTCTTGCTCTATTTTTCCTTATTGTCTGCATGCAAAAATAAGTACCTGCCACAAAATTTGCACAGTGCAGTGAAGTTATTATGTCCCCTGCAACAATCCAACTACAATACTAGAAAACCATTCTTGCCTCCAATTTACTCCTTGAATTCCCCTTTTCTTAGTCTGGTTCACTCCAATATCAATATGAAGTATGTGATTCAAGAGATATGGGCTTATTAAACAATCATCTAGTAAGTTCCTCTAAGGTAGCCCAAGTGGTTGGGATTGATGGTGATAATGCCACTTACTCAATTCTAATTCTTGTAACTTTATTTGATATGATTTTCCAACTATTGTATCACATGAAATGATCATTGAGAATACCACTAATTCTATATTCTAAGTACCTAAAATTTTTCATTGTATTTTTATATGCATGTGAAGTGGAGACCCCAAACTAGAAGACTCCATTTTTCTCTTATTGTCATTGAATGTTCAAAGTGATTAATCACACTACAAATACAAATCTTAATGTTTAGATATATATATATATATAATATATATATATATATATATATATATATTATATATATATATATATATATATATATAATATATATATATAATATATTATATATATATATTATTATATATATAATATATATATATATATCTATATTATATATATATATCTTATATATATATATATATCTATATATATATATATAGATAGATAGATAGATAGATATTGAATGGATGTGCTCTAAGGATCTCCTTACCTCTGTTAGAATGTACTTCATTATTTCAACCTATTTAAGTTTATAATTATAGTTAAGGAAACAACTTTGACATTAACAAATTCAAATCTAGTCTTGGTTGAGTTGAGTTTCTACAAAGATAAATATATCTTTGGATCCATGTTTGGTTAAAAAAATATTAACAAAGATTTTTTTTTTTATTTTTTTTTATTGTGGGTGTTATAGAAAACCCATCCCTTAAGGCTACCAAGAGCCCCATCCATTCTCGGAGAGCATGTAGATTACACCTCCAAATACCAACATTTTGTGGAATCCCTACAAATACAAGAGTTATGGCTCTCTCATAGATCACAAGAATAGAAAGGATCTTGTTGTCTAATGCAAAGATTGCTTCGATCTAGACGACCGTGAGAAGCACGGACATGTTTTATTTAATGATTAAAAATATTTTTCATAAAATTTACTTATGTTTAAGTTACAATAGAAATTGGATGGTAAAAATTGGAAATACCTCAAAACTTGATAGACAAGAGAGAGGTTAAATATTAAAATTTAGTAGACAAGTAAAACAAGTAACCTCTTTACAACTAAGAATATTCTTGAAATATGTGATGTTGATTTTAAATATATTTTTAGAGAGGAACTAGGTCAATCCTCATAGAAACTAGGTCAAACTTAGTTGATTAAAGTTGAGTATCGCTATAATTTTAGTTTCAGGGAAAAAACCATTCTCTCTAGTACAACACTATTGTTTTGGTTGACTGTGAGAACCATCCTCACCATGGTAAGATTGCTAGAGTTTTCCAATTTAAATATATATTACCAGTGAGATTTTTTGATGTTCAGTTGCTGAATACTACTAGCAACGATGTCAACTTCGCCATAGACAAAGTGGTGGGGATGAAGAAAGGCACCATTCGCATCGCTATGAACATCAATTGAGGGAGAGCAACCTTTGCAATGATAATGCATGAAAGAAATGTGACAATAGTGACCACCTCCATGAATTTCAACAAGCCCTTCAACAACTTCATAGTCTCCAGGGGCGTGGTGCCCATGTTCCTCTCAATTTCTCAGCACTTACCCTTCTTTGACATGGGAATGGGTAGAATTGGAAATGAGAATTTACGGGTATGTATGGCTGTCAATCTCTATAAATTTATGTTAATCTTTTCTGGTTTAGAATTATTGATATTACAAAGAATCCTTTTATAAAAGCAGCATTGTCTTTTAAAATATCTAGAGTAAACCATTGTGTGTGCAGGGAATTTTTTCACAGCAACACGGCCCTATAAAATCTCTATATAATAAAGCATTATTTCTGCAAACCATACTATTATATAAAAATCAACAATTTTGCAAATGACATCTTAGTTTACAGAAGGGTGAAGTTTCCTAATTTTTAGGTTTTATAGAAAAAATTTAGCACTTTTCATCCACCTTTTTACACTATAAATTTGTATTTATAGCAAGAAAATAGTTCTCCTTGAGCCATATCCATGATTGTGATCATGCAAGTCTCAGCTTTCATTAATGTCCCATGCTTTCATCAATCCCCCATGCTGACCCACGTCAACCATATTAGGAAGCACCCAGTGACTGATGTTGTTGGAGGCAGCACCAGAGCATTCTATTATATTGAGCGCTTGTCCTACCATTTTTAGGAACCAACACGCCCCATATTTAATGGTTACCTTAATGGACAGTGTTGATCTCTCATGGAATTAGAGTGCAGTCTTCATGAATGTTGTTGCCGATGCAATTCTTAAAAGATAAATTACTATATGGCACAATATTGTGACTCTATAATAAGTGGCCATAGAACTTAAGCAGGGACAAGTACGATTTAATTACATCCTTTAAATCAAAAATCACTACTATAACTAGATATAAAACTTAGTCCTTTTACATAAACATCTCTATTTGAAGTTAAAAATCTAAATAGGATAGTCCTTTCACATAATCATGTCTATTTGAAGTTAAAAATTATAATAAGATGGCCAAGCAGTGATAAGTTTAATTTCTAATGCATTTTCTTCAAAAATTAAAACAAGATGTTAAAACAGTAATAAAATTGATTTCTAATGCATTTTAGGCTCGATTCATCTATTTATTTTCTAATTGAAATGTTGTTGTTTGCACTTTTTCATCAAAATGTCAAACCAGATTTACCTTTCACAAAACTTTCAAATATATCTTGGGAATAAGTTTTCTGAAATCATTTATATCTTTAGTGAGGCTTCTACTCTCTTAAACTAAACAATTTTTGTACTAAGAGCCTCCATTTACCTTTCACAAAACTTCCAAATTCATATCAGGAAAGAGTATCCTGAAAACGTATATTTCTTTAGTGAGACTTCGACTCTTAAACTAAACAAATTTCTAGTGAAAACCTCCATGTACGTTGGAGATCTTCCTACACACCATTGACAGGCAGAGAAATTTTAGTGAAAAAAAGTTTAAACTAGCACAACCTCAATTGAGCAATGTTGCCGATAGGGGTGATAAGAACCGAGTGCTCAAGCTTGTGGGAGAGAACTTACTAGCTTTCTCACTTGCTAATAGCTATTTTCTCTGGCAAGCCAGAGAAAGCCAGTAGGTTCTGTCTCATAAGCCTACACACCAGTGGGTTCTCTTAGTTTTCTCACCCTATGTTCTTACCATGCCTAACAACGTTCCGGTAATGAAAATTCCATGTTCTTATCATTTTTATTAACATTCCAGTTCATTTTAAATTTCACACACCCAGACATATTCTTGCTAATTCCAAAATTTGAATACCTGGCACCTTCGAAGCACCAAAGCTCAAGTGTTGACTTTTGTGCTTCTTGAGCTAAATGAACAAGCTCGCTTAAAGGTAGTAGCTAAAGTAGCACAAGTAATACTAGATGAATTTAAGCCTCATGTACTAGTGAACTGAAAAATGTTTTTGATTTCTGAATCAGGTTTGTATATAAATTTTCATAACTGTAAAGAATAATATACATTATAGAATACCTATTATGGCCATAAACTTAGTTTCTCATGGCACTGGGCTATTCGATGAAATTTTTGGTGTCTTCTTGGCACATGATATTAGCTGAATTCTCTTTATGGCGATCATAATTTTATTTATTTATAATCTATTTTTTTTTTTTTATAAGATGTGAATCATGTGATAGATATTATTGCATTTCTTTCGCAATATTTGGCACCATTGCTTGTTCTTCCTGTATGAATAAATCATTCTGCTAATATTGATTCATTACCGTGTGAATAAATCATTTTTCTAATATTGATTCCATAAAGAGAGATACAGCAAGCCTATTGACCTCATCAAGCTTCTCAAAAGAGACGGCCTGGCATGGGATCCAGCTTTTGATCGCTTTGCCAGCGACAACAATAAACCAGGTCGACCATCCTGTAGTAACTCTCGCCTTCGATATTCCTGGGAGAATTCCCAAGCCTGGGATTAGAATTGGCATTCGGAGAAAATTCTCCCCTGGCTGCAGAGGATGGGAACAAAAAGGATAATGTTGCTATGCTAATAGTGCCGTTGCTTTTCGGCGTCGTCCGAAAAAAATGAAACTAAGTCGGCATCATTGTTTTTTTTTCCTCTTAATTTAGCCCTATAATCCCCCATGTGTCTATTCTCAGCCTCAATGCCATGGTCCATGACTGTAGGGGCTACTAACGACCGAGACGCCATATAAGAAGATCAACTTTTGGAGGATGCCCCCTTCACTGTGGAGCTCTCTACGTAATATGTGGCCCATGTAAAGGGTTTGCTGCAAATGCACCCTATAAGAATAATTACAAAACTTACTCCAGAATCCCTCCTCTGACAACCTGAAAACCCCAAGAAAATCCTCGAAGCACAAAACTTAAACCCCAAAATGACGTTGCATCCAAGGCTTGGCTTTCCCCTATTTGCTCTTTTATGAACAAGTCTTCAGCTTGAATTTTTCAAAGAAGTAATAAAGGTTGCACACAACAATACCCTAACCAGTTCATATTCACATAATTTTGTGCGGAGAATAGAACAAGCCGCATTGCATCAAGACCTCCTCCTCTTCCTCTAGTATTCTTCTTAAACATGCGTCATGGTTTCGAACCTCGTGATATGATACCAAGCTAGTTGCTTGGAACCCAAAGATACAAATGCACTTAACCACACGATTTTTCTTCTATTTTCACCAGCACGTCCAAGGTTCGAATCCCATTCTCAGAGTGTTTTAATAATATCTGGAGCTGCGCACTCACTAGGTGCAACGCTAACCCCAACTGAACAACAATCATTCTAATTCCGTAAAATGCACATTAACTTCGACAACCATGGCCTTCTTGTTTATAGTCCCCTGATGCAGGGAGACCATGCCCGCCATTGGGTGCAAGTTTGAATTACTGAAAGATCTATCTGTCTCCCATGGATCCAAGGAGGTCATGGCTGCCATAGGCTGCAGGTTTGAATCCTTCAAAAATCCATTTTTGGCTACATGTCCGTGCGAATACAAAAGCGCTGCAGCGAGTTTTTTTTTTCTCTTTTCTGGTCCTTTTATCGATCATTATTTCTTAATTTTAGAAAATTAATTTTCTTTTTTTGGTTTTTATTATTTCTTGTTTTATTTTTTTTACCATAGTCATTATTTGAAAATTAATTTTCTAATTTAGTTTATTCATAGGCATAATATATGTATTTCATTGTCATCTTGATCTAGCATAATTTATTTATTTATTTTTTAAGTAATTATTTCTTAATTTTATAAACTTCATTAGCTAATTTATTTTTTGATTTAGTTTACTCGTCAGCATAATATATGTATTTCATTGTGATGATTGATATAAGATAAGATTTTTTTGGTTTTTTATCATAGTTATTATTTCTTAATTTTATAAACTTAAATTTTTAGTTTAGTTTACTTATAGGCAAAATATATGTATTTTATTGTAATGATTGATATATTAAGATAAGATAATTATATTTATGTCCAACAAATGACCATCAAGTAGGTCAAATGGATTGTTGAGTACAATGATGTCCATACAAAGCGGGAGAACCAAATGGTCTCCCTAAAAATAAAAAGATATAATGCATGAAATAAATCAAAATCTGGCCGTAGCGGAGAAGATCCAGGAGCTAATAAGTCTGAGGATTAGATCCATCTCTCCTAACATCCGAGGTTGAATGAAGAGCACTGAAAAACCAACAAAGTCTGTTGGGATGAAGAGTCGATGGAAAGTGCAGACTGTCCACTAAATCGCCCCCTCGTGGGTTCACGCATTGCTGAGGTATGGAGGACTTAGTCCATCTCCTAGGAATGGACCTAAGATAGATTTTCTGCTGAGATCTTGTGTGGTAGGGTGAGGTCACACGAATCCTCACTAATCTAGTGTCTAGGTACGTACTAGTATCAATCAATCTCTTCGTGCCCCTGTATGAAGGTAGTACCCTGAAAAATGTCATGATCCTATGTGTGGGGTCTGGTATGATGGGAGGCTGAAAAATATGCGCTTGAAACATGAGATCCTCTTGAATATATAGGGCCAAACATCTTTGATCTGGATAGAATCTCTAATAAAACAATGAAACCTTCCTCTAATCTCGTATTAGACAGGGCATCCAAGAATGAAGTGCACATCGGTCTCCACTTCCTGTAAATGAAATACTTGGGAGAATTTTTCTAGGCTATCCACCCGGTGGTCCATCTCTACCTCAAGTCTATGAGAACCTACTCTGAACTGGCCTAGATGAATGTGAATATCATGCATTCAATGGTGAAATGTATACTGGGGTCAAACAATGAGCCCGTCTCTCAACTCTAAGAAGCGCTTAGCGTAGAAGGCCATCTTTGGGCACGACCCTCTTGGAGGATTGACCCAGGTGACCTAGACAAACTGCATATAGATGCCCTCCTTGATGGTCTTGTTTAGCTCATGTCTACTAGGTAAAAGGTGACCAAGAGAATCTAAGGAATATCAGAAAAGAGGGAGATGATCCAACTGAATTCCCACTAACTCTAAGAGATTTGAAACTCCTATAAACCAACCTCTAGCTCAGCCTGAGGGAGTAGAATGGGAAATTCTCATAAGAGAAATATGCCAAGTAAGGATATCAGTCCCAACTCTTTATCGAGTATGAAAAGCCTAGACACAACACAAGAATGAAACCAATCTAAAGATCGTCGGAGCTCCAAACTCTGCAAGGATGATGTGTTGTAGTAGTGTCAGTTTGCTTCTAATGATGTGGTGAAGAAGAAGAATCTAGACTCTTTGAGACGAAGCCCAATCTGACTCAAGTAAAGACGATCCCCAAATCTCTAAGCCATATAGAACAGTGGGACAGATCAATGTGTCCATGAGGATCATCTTGGATGAGATGTCTTGAAAGTGATGTCGAAAGCTCTGTCTCTCAAGAAGGGCTAAGGATCTATATCCTTTGTTGAATTGAGGCTGAAGCATTGGTCGCAAGCTAAAGAGGGGACCTGAGAATTGCCCCCCAAAGTAAGTATACGTGCTAGTGATCTCAATCTCTCCCCTTTGAATAGGAATTGAAGGTCTGAGGTTTTCTTCACCCCATTGAAGATCATAACAAAGGAGACGATGATAAGAAGCTTTGATGTCAGAGTAGAAGGGTTGAGAGTGAGTTAAAGCATATCAAAGTTCTCGATGTAGAGTCTTGCATTTGTCATCGTACCACTTGTTCATGGGGCAAGATCCAACTTTAGGGGAGATGGAAATAGAATAAGTGGAGTGGGGGAAGGATTTGAGTGTTGCTTCCCAAATGGCAGATGAAAGATAGGTGTATTTAGTAGAAGCAGAATCAAGCAAGGACAATTGGGTCTTTGATGGGAGCATATTGCGTATAGTAGACGAGAAGATGCTGGGGTCTCCTTCGTCAAATCATAAGGTAGTTCGGGGTGGAACCCAATGGGAGGGATCAAGTGGAAGGGGAGGGTCAAACCAGAGAGAGAAGGAAAGAAGTGCATGATCGACAAGGGGGATGGAAGAGACTGAGAAATGGTGAATAAAAGGGAGAAAGTTATGGCTAATGAGGAAATAATCAAGTACACTCGCACCCCCGCCATATGGCCGACATGTAAAAAAGCAAGAGTCTTGGAAATAGGGAAAACCATTTAGAATCAACACTCTTGGGATTCCCCCCACTATAATAGATGCTTACCATAAAATGTAGTGGGCCCCAAAGCATCATTTGACCTTTGGTGAAGCCCTACTGAATCTGGATCTATCTCTTGGGTACAAAACACATCCTCTGATTGGTCGTGGAGATGGATCTGGAGATCTTTAGTACGAGCATTGAAGTAACCTAGGAGGATGACTTCCCCAACAACAAAGTACTTAGTGATGTCAATGTACAAGTCTATAAAGGGATCCCCATTTGAGCCATTTTGGATGGCAAATGGTGAAGAGGCTGGGGGAAGTAACAAACTACAATGTAGATGTCCCTCATAGGAGAAACTCTCATGCCAATCTAAATCCATATAAAACTGGAAAACTCATCTTTGGCTACCAAAGATAATCTATTCAGAGTGAGTCACTAGCATAGATTCAGTGGGAACATAGAGAGAAGGGCTAACCATCACCTCAAATATTTTCATGAATGCATGGAGCAACAAGGTATTTTTCTTGAAGAAGTACAAATGAAGTTGTTCAAGTGTTATTTAGATGAGGATATTAGAGTTTGGTATAAAACGATACCTCGTGGCAGCATATCTTCCTTGAAATGTTTTCATATAGCATTCCATCAATATTTCAAAAAATTATATCCACCGAATGCTCTATTTGAAGATTGTCATGCACATTTTAATGATGAAGACCTTCCCGAGGTTGATGACCCAACTAAAGATTTTTTTGGAGCTTTGCTCCAAGAAAACATCTATTTTCATCAAGAAACATCACTAAATGAGAAAGAAAGAAAGGAAGGAAACATCATCGAGCTGCAAATAAACCCTCAGAGGTCTTATTCGGTCAAATTTGATGTTTCTCCTTCCTATGATGTATATGAATTTGATGGAGAGTCAAGTGATGCAGAGCCACAACAATTCTAGTCATGGGAAGCTACACAAGAAGAGGAGGCCCATCAGGAGGTCAGCAGGGAGGCTCCAATTTACCATGCACATCCTACACCCAGAGAACACGACCAAGAACCTCCTCTGATTTATGATTCCTATCATTTAGAGGAGGATTATATGGTCAAGGATTGTCAAATGGACTCGTTTACCAGCAAGTGGGGAGAATGATTCCAACATTAAGTTTTGGTTAATAAATCTAAGGTTGAGGAGCTAAACAATATTTGTAGCTTCCCTCACCGAGAAGATATTGGTTAGCAGACTCTCTATGAAAAAGAAGCAGTTGCAAATTTTTCTTTTCAGTTATATGACCCTATAGCTGACTATCTGGCGATATTCTTAAGTCAGCAACAGAGGTTATGTCTAAAGCATGCATCAAGCTCTTCATTTGTAGATTTTTCATGGCACATGCTTGTTTTAATTTTTATTTTTCAGTAGCATGGGGGCACTAGGTCCAGCACCCAAATGCTGGCATGGCTCCATAGGAGGGTTGAACTCACTTAAATGAACTGAACCCTATGCATAAGTAGGAATGTATATAAATATGTTCACCAGCTGAGCATTTAGTTTCCAGTTGTTAGAATTTTTATTTCTGCATTTTAGATTGATGAGGAAAAATCCCATGGAGATTTTTTGGTTACAAAGATTCATTATATTTCTAACTCCATGCCCAATGGTGAAGGATATTTTTCTGTGGGTTCTCAACACCTGGCCAGCAAGGCACTGCCCTTAGTTGGAGCCAATGTTGTCACCCACTGCTAAATATGTTTTCAGCTGTGAAAAAATTAAAAAAGAGCAGTGAAGTTTGAATCCATCTTCCAAGGCCACATAAGCAGTTAAGGCAAAAGCGACAGGGACCAGGTGAGCAGCTAAAGGGATGCACGATGACAGAGACGAGGCCTAACCAGAGGTTTTCGCAGGAACAATAAAAGGACCTCTTCCTCCATCATCATCTAGTTTCTTATTATTTCTTTACTTTCCTTATTTCCAAGAGGGACCAAATCCCGATTGTAATCATTTTGGGCAACATAGCCCTACATTCGCTGAGACAACTAGTCTAGCAGACAGATGGAGCTCTAGCTAACATACTTTTGTAACTGTAACCCAAGCTCCTCCTCTTCTAATAAATAGGGGGAAGAAACACTTTAGTAAGGCTCTAGAATTTCGCACCTGCAAGGTCTGAATTTTGAGATGCCACTTTTGCTTCTATTTGCTTATTCATGGGGGACTTGACTGATGTTATGCTGAATGTTATGGACTGGTTATTTGGACCCTCTAAGTATTAATGAAACTTTCCTAGTGATTCGATGTAGATCAATGTGCAATATGTTTCCTCTTCGTAAATTTCATTTCATTTGTGTTTTCCCTTCTATGAAATAGTGTAATGAAGTTGTTGGTTTCTCTTTGATTCATGGATTTATCTAGGCTGCTAAATAGAGAACAATACATGTGCATATTGCAGGCTTACTTGTGTTATTCAATAGCCTACAATACCTGTAGTACTCTCAATGTTCTTTAATATTTAAAA
>APFE030369754.1:2525-12839 GCA_000404065.3 Pinus taeda
ATGGGAAAGAAGTCCTGCTCCCTATCGAGTTCCAAGTCAAAACCTTCAAGATGGCAGTTCAATTGGGGATGGATCTATCAGAAGCCCAAAAGCATAGAATGGAGCAGTTGAATGAGCTAGATGAGATCAGACAAGAAGCAATCCTAAGAACTGATCTATTTCAATATCAAAGAGCTAAGTGGCATGAAAAATACATCAAAGAGAAAAAGTTTCAAGAAGGAGACTGGGCGTTGCTATTTGATTCTAAGTTTAAAGACTTTAAAGGCAAATTTCAGACTCATTGGCTTGGGCCATATGAGATTGACAAAGTCTTTAGCAATGGAGCGGTAAGAATCAATACCATTGATGAATCTCAAACTCCTCTTATTGTGAATGGCCACAGATTAAAGATCTATCATAAGCCACTCTCAAAAGAGGAATTTGTCAAAATGTTTCAAGATAATTCTGCAATAGGGCTGGTTTCTGAAAACCAATCACTGATTGGCAGCCTTATACCGAAAATATAGGGCGAAAATCAGGAATTCCTGACACCCTATATTTTCCAATTTTTTTTTCTCTCTCTCATTTTTCATTCCATTCCACCTCATTCTCATTCCACTCCATCTCGTTTCCATTCTACATCACTTCATTTCAACTCCATTTCATTCATTTCATTCCATTAATAAAAGTTTTTATGACCATTTTCCATCCAGTCAGTCATCATTTATACATATCATTCAGTTATAATCTTGTTGGGTCAGTTTCCGCAGCTAAGGTCAGTTTCCGCAGCTAAAGTCAGTTTCCGCAGCTGCTCACTGATTCCACAGCGAGTTGGGTTTCTGCAGCCACCACTCTGTTTTTCAAAAAAACAATTTTTTATAGTCAGATGTTAGTTCAGCAATCATGAAATCAAATGCAGGTATGAGGATACATTATGAAGACATAAGGCATTCAAAAGCACCAACGAGGAGCAACTAATTGAAGACTAAGGAAAAATGAGAAGAATTTCAAGGTATGAACAAAACTTTATTTCAAATGGCATTCTAACACATTTTTGCATAGTTATTAAATCACGAGCTCAACTATATGCAATGATTAAACGAAATCGCCTCTATAACCATTTCATTCCACACCATTCCTCCCTAAGCCATGCATTTATTTTCCAACGGTCTTATGATTAAATTCCCAGATTTAACTCAATTTTGGAAATATTCTCACACTCCATTCGTCATTATGAATCGTGGTCGATTTGACTACGACTTCTTTCAGCCGCACAAAATCCACAACCATTTTATAAACGTGCTTGCATCCATTCTACAGTCACCCAATTTTAAAAACTGCCGGATGCACTTTCTCCCCCTACTGTTCTATTGACCTCACGAATTTATTTCCACCGTGCTCACATAAGCCTTCACCCCATTTTGTTCTTTGTTCTGCTTCATTCCATGTACCTATTCTCTGATATCCGCTTACAGTTGCTGGTCTCCTTCATAAACCCTGACCATCTCTGCTAATTTAGATGAGTTTTAAGGAACAGAAGGAAGGATGTGACGGCTGTTGAGGGCAGAACCAGAGGGACCCAAATTTATTGAAGGATATCCGCAAGTGAAAGATATGTTGAAGAAGGTCAGGTGGTTACGTTTTATCCAGAAATTCAAAGGCTACCATAGGAAGGTTACAAAGGCCTTTGCAAGGCCTTTTTACGGACTAGAGGTGGAAATTGGAGACCTAAAATCCACAGTAACTGAAGCGTCAATAACAGCTGCCACAAAAATTCCCCAGGGAGGTGAACGCTGGTTTAAGAACCGAGGCATTGGTGATGAAGCTTGGAGAGTGATCTTACGTGACCCAGGTATGAATGTCACCATTTTCAAAAAGGGAATTCCTGTTCATGTTTTGAAAGAAGAGTGGGCTAGCTTATTGTTAGTTATTCAAAAATTTATCACCTGTGAGGGACGTTTTGGAGCAATGTACATGTATCATGCACGTCTGTTAATGAATTTCCTAGACAACCAGATCCATAATCTGCCATACTTCTTACTAAACAGTTTGAAAAAGATGTCTGTAACCGTCCAAAAGCATCTGGGGGACGTAGAACCACATTTGTATCACCATGGTCTCGTAAAAATCTTGATAGAAAAAAAATTAAAGGAGAAAAGGGATACTTGGGAGCAATTTTTAATTAGATATTTCTTTGAAGAACCCCAAGAAACCCCTGAAGGTAGTACATCAAAAAGAAGGAAGAAGGAGAACAAATGCTAAAACTCAAAGTCCTCCTACTTACACAGTTGAGAGAAAAGAAAGACTGTCTAAAAGGGGGAAGGAAAAGACTCCTACTAACACAGTTGAGAAAACTAGTAGGGAAGAAAGACTGTCTAAAAGGAGGAAGGAAGAGAATGAGGGTAAAAATCCAACAAAATAAAAGGAGAAAAGAAGCATTGAGGCTGTGCATCAAACCCCTTCCTTAGAAGAAGACCATCAAGTATTATTTGAGAGATTGGTTCACCTTCAGGAACAGTCAGCTATGGCCAAAAAGAAAGGGAAAGGAAAACGGAAGGAAAAAGACAGTAGTCCGCAATATGTAAGAAGAAGAAACATGCTTAAGGGAAAATGGAGAAAAACAGAAAGGAAATGACCCCATTTGTTGATTTTGGAGAAGGAACACCTGAACAAACTCCAGCTGGCAATAGTCCACCTCATTCTCAGCCAAATGTTGAAACTGGTCCTCAAGATGATGACATGAGTCCTTTTTGGCCAGAATTTGAAGTTTATTCTCCTCCATAGCATTTTGGGGACAACCCCAGGAAAACGACACCCGAAATAGATCCAAGGTAGCAAAAGGTGTATGATTACATAGAATCCTTGGAAAGAACAGCCACGGGTCCCAGCACTTCATCCACTCAACCTCACATAGCACAAGAAGCCCTAGTCCAATAGTTGAAACAAGAAATCTTTGAGTTGGAGGTTTTAAATCGACATATTAAAAGTGAAAATGAAGCACTCAAAGAGCAGAGCAGACTGGAAAAAATCATCCATGACAACACTATGCTACACCTGGGACTATGGCACAAAAAGAACAGAAAATTGAAGAAGAAATGCAAGAAGATAAGTAGAGCACTGATTAATCTTAAATTTAGATGCTTGATGAAGAAGCCCAGGATGTTAGCAACACCAAGAAAGAGAGGACGAGGGCTGGATGTATTGGCAGAAGCTTCAAAACATATGATTTGAAGGGGAGATAGTCCAAATTTTGGTTGCATGAGGTCATGCAACACCTTCACAGTGGGGGTATGTTGAGTCCCAAAACTGCATCTTTCCTACACCTTTTTCTAGCTTCTGTCCATTCATCTGAACCTCCTAAGTCATCAGTATCATTGCATATTAGTTTAAAAAAGGGCATTTAAAGTTGTTTCTTGACTATGTGTTTGTGTTGCTATTTGAACTAGATTTTTGATTATAAGTTGCGGAATCTTGTCACTTTCCGCGGCCAGCCCAAGTTTCCGCAACTGTTTTGTCAAAGTCTATATTGCAGGTGTCTTCAAGAAAATCGAGCCACATGGGTAAGTTGCAACCGATGTGGACATGGACCAAGTCCTATTGGCTCAGTCGAATTCATCAGAAGAGGCCTTAGTCAACGGTGGGCAAAGCGGTGGTCAACTCAAGAGTCCTATAGTGATAAAACTCTATTTTTCACCACGTGAAGCTTTGCATGGTTGTTCCTAGATCTCGGGGGACAAGTTAACACCTGTGGACTGCTCCATGAATCAGATCCAACAACCACCTTCCAAAGATTGAATCCTCACGGCAGCCATAGTGCTAAATCTCGGGACGTGGTTGTTTACGTGTCTTGTATCAACACAAAATGTAGGAAAACAATTATGTCATCCTCTGTTATAAATAATGTGTTCTCATACGCATATTAGTTAGCTTTTTGGTAATGTAATTCTGATTGTAAAGGAACCCACTGTGCCGTAACTTTATCACTGTGTTATGACTGCATTTTAATACATGAGAAGACTCTGTTTCTGAGATCAATTCGTGGTTGATCGTTGATTGTCCGAGGATTGTGCAGAGGGCCCCTGCACAGGCCGAGGTCTTGTTTATTACTGTAGAGTTTTATGCTTTATTTATTTATGTTCTTATGCCATAATCATTCACTTGTATATATATCACACTTATGGTATTAACGTTTGATAGCTGTCCATAGCTTTTCATATTTTATATACTGTTAACTGATCAGTGCTTTTGTTTCAGATTACAATAGGTAGCCCGGGCATTTGCACATAGTTTTCTAATGACTAATGGCATGGAATTATTCTTGTCCTTTTGTTGATTTTCATTTCCTTTAGTTTTTAGTTCTAGCACTATGTTATTTATTTCAGTTTTTCTCATTTACTCGCAAGATAGATATTAAATTACTCATGTCATTTTCAGTTACCTCCTAAAGCCAGAGCGAGTCAAATGGTGAAGGATTGAAGTATGAATGCGTGGTTTGATATTATTTTATTTTTCTGCAAGTTAGATATTAAATTACTCATGTCATTTTTAGTTACCTCCTAAAGCCAGAGCGAGTCAAATGGTGAGGGATTGAAGTATGAATGTGTAGTTTGATATTAGTTTATTTTTCTGCAAGGTTAGTTATTGAATTGCTCATGGTCCATTCTCAGTTACCTCTAAAGCCAGAGCGAGTCGAATGGTGAGGGATTGAAGTATGAGTGTGTAGTTGATATTAGTTTTATTTTCTGCAAATTAGATATCAGATTGCTCAAGTTGTTTATGATTACCTCCTAAAGCCAGAGCGATTCGAATGGCGAGGGGTCAGAATATGAGTTGATGTAATGTGATTTTAGTTTACTTTGCTTGCAATTCTTGGATTTCTTTGAGTTCAATTTTTCTTATATTTTCATGGCAGCAAGGATAATGGGTTTCATGGTCACTAGCTCATTGTTGTTTAATTAGAATAGTGGCACATTTTCACTCTCTTTCAGGAATTAGTTTCATCATCGCATGTTTTAAAACCTTTCTTTTAAAAAAAAGTTTGAAGTTTTGAAAATCATTTTAAAAGACATCATTGCCTTGAACATTTATATCATACTTGTCTTTTAGAATTTCCATATCACATTAGGGAATTAACAGAAATAAACCCAAAACAAAACAAAAACTCAAAAACGACAAAAATAAGAAATAGGTTATCTTGCACATATAGTGCGCCGCACTTCAACAATTTACGACTTCCAGATTGACAATTAATACAACAATTTAGGACACTCTAAATTGACCAAACAAGACATTGAGACCCATTTTGTTGATGCTCAATCATGTCTTTTTATTAATTCCACAAAGTTTGAGGGTGTTGGGTTATTCCACTCATTTAAACAAGGTTGTCCTTTGTCCCCTTCTCTATATGTTTTGATTGTTGAAGTGATGGGTCACTTCCTCTTCCATATAACTACTTAGAGGCCCATTTAAGGAATTCCACTTCTCAAACTAGAAGCTAGCCAAATGGTTAATGGGCAATTTGAGTATCAATCCTCTTTCACCATTTTAGATAATATATATGTTAGGTCCCTATAATACTAGTGATTCCCTCATTACTATTATCGTTGTATCCCTTATTGTTATTGTTGTGCCCCTATTGTCCCCATATTTTTATTATTGTGCCCCATAGAATCCCACTATTGTTATTTTTGTGCCTCTATATTATTATTGTTAGGTTGGCTTTGGTTATATTGGGATCCCTTAGACTCCTATATATAGAAAGGAGGTTTTTTCATTTGAATTCATTGGTGTAATGTAAAGGAGGTTGCCCCCTCGAAGAGGCTTATTTCTAAGGCGTTGATCTATCTATTCTATCATTTTCTGAGCTGGTTTCATAACATTTGGTATCAGAGCTTTGGATTCTAGGGTTTCGCTGCTCCAAACAGGACATCATGGAATTTTCGCTATAAATTTTTCGATACAAAGTCTCAGAAGATTAAAAAAAACCCATTTGAGACGGAATTAGTTTGAACCTCGAGCCCGAATTTCAGATATTGGCTCGCTATATTTTCAGAGATATAATCTGAGGAAGTTAGAGTTTTTGCAGGCCCCCGAATTACATTCCAAATAGGCGACCTTAAGAAAATCATCATAACTTTTGCTTTGAGCATCAGATTGAATTTTCGTAAGAAGTTACCAAAAGAGGACGGGCTATAGTTTTTTTGGGTATCATTTTCAAAACCTAAGGTTGAAACAGTGACCCACGACACGTCGTAAAAGTTTTCTTTACTAAACTAGTCTATACTCAGGCCATCGTGGGAGATTTGGCATAACTCTTCCTTGGAGAATCCAATCTTGATTGGACTCATGGGGTTAGAAAGATTACTCAGATGGCTACTACAGGAAGAAATTTCAGACCTTGGAGATTCAAAATTATAGAGATACATCAGGTTCAATATCTAGCTCGTTGTTGGGCCGCCAAATTAACATACATTTTCACTCGATTTTCACCTTTATCCTCATTTTGTCACCTCATTTTATCACATTATCATTACATAACCTTATATTTCCATTACCATATGGGTTCATATTTTCATTTTCAAAAGTTATTTATTTTATGTATTTAAAGTGAATTTATGATTAAAAGTTAAAAAACTAACATGTATTTTCTTATACCTAAAGGTGGAATGAGTTTGGTGACACGTGTAGGTGATTTGGAAGGTTCCAAGACACTCTTATGTGGCCTCCAAGACTCAAATTCGAATTCTCTTGAAGATTTGAAGGATATTTGGGATAGGGGTCAAGCATATCTCATGGAGAAAAATCATGGATAAAGGAATATGTGTCTCACATTGGTTGTAACCATATGAAGGATTAGTGGATCTAGGAGGGATTAGTGGATCCCCATTAATAAGTCAATTGCTTATGTTTTTGTATAAATATGAGTACCTCCGCCATTCCAAGGAGGAGGACTCTTAGAGAATGTATCCTAATTTATGATGGAATAGAATAAAGTTTTCTTTCTATAGTTTTAGATAAAAATTGTCTTAAGGTAGTATATGAATTTATGGAATAGTTTGTCACTTTGGTCTTAAGAGAATTAAGCTCACTCTAAAAGGATCAAAGAAACATTTTTTTACATTATAGATTTATTTCATTATAGATTTTTATTTTCATTTAATTACTTAGATGTTTGAATATGTTTCATTATTAATGAACGAATTTTAGCTTAGTTCTAATCAGAATATGAGGGGACAACCAAGAGTCTAAGTTAGGCCCTCCTTCTATTTGGTCTAAACAATAATTAAAGTTCATTTCCTTTTCTTTATTTCAAGTTAATTTTGAGTTTACGATTTTATGCAATGGTAATGTTGTTAGAATAGAATTGTGAGGAAGGACAACTAGGACCTCCTAAAGTAGGAGCCTCTTATCTTGCTTTCTATACATCACATATTGTTGCTCTTTAGTTTCTCTTCTTGAGAACAATTTTGTGGGGAAGGAAAACCAGGATCTCCTGAATTAGGAGCCTCTTCCTTCACTTACTGCATCTTGAATAAGATATTTTTTAGTTTTAGAGTTAGTTTCCTACTCCTGCATATCTTTTATTGGCATCATCACAAGCTTACGAGTATCCCTGGTTGATAATTTAATGAAAAGTAATTTAAGCAATTAAATTGCCCAACATTTTGGCGTCGTTGCCGAGGATGGTGCTAAGGGATTAGGCATTAGGAATTTAATTTAATACCAGTATTTTTCTTTATAGAAAATCCAACTCATGTTGAAAGGATAACTTGGTGACAGCAAGATCTTAGTAACATGGGGAAGAAAACTTAGATGTAAGCTAGTTAGGAGAATTGTTTAGGAATCATTTTTATTTAGGGTTAATTACATTAAGGCATTTTCATTTAAGTTTATTCTCATATAGAAAACATAGAAATAGAACAAAAATAAAAAACCCCCCATTTACTAAAAAAAAAAAACACAATAAAAACGATAAGTATAAGTTTGGAACAACTCACTCAGATCCTAGCAAGTGTCAGGATCTCCTCTTCTTGCGAAGAAGAGATCTTGACAACGACCAAAAGTTTAACTACTCCTCCAGAAGAAAACAATGAATTAACATTCAAAGAATCTTGTATATTTGATGATGAACAATTATTTGAATAGGATATTGAGGAGGACTCTTGAAGAATGTATCCTAATTTATGATGGAATAGAATAAAGTTTTCTTTCTATAGTTTTAGATAAAATTTTTCTTAAGGTAGTATATGAATTTATGGAATAGTTTGTCACTTTGGTCTTAAGAGAATTGAGCTCACTCTAAAAGGATCAAAGAAACATTTTATTTCATTATAGATTTTTATTTTCATTTAATTACTTAGATGTTTGAATATGTTTCATTATTAATGAATGAATTTTAGCTGATTTCTAATAAGAATATGAGGGGACAACTAAGAGTCTAAGTTAGGCTCTCCTTCTATTTGGTCTGAACAATAATTAAAGTTCATTTCCTTTTCTTTATTTCAAGTTATTTTTGAGTTTACTATTTGATGCAATGATAATGTTGTTAGAATAGAATTGTGAGGAAGGACAACTAGGACCTCCTAAATTAGGAGCCTCTTCTCTTGCTTTCTATACAACACATACTGTTGCTCTTTAGTTTCTCTTCTTGAGGACAATTCTGTGGGGAAGGACATCCGAGACCTCCCAAATTAGGAGCCTCTTCCTTCACTTATGACATCTTGAATCAGATACTTTTTAGTTTTAGAGTTAGTTGCCTACTCCTACGTATATTTTGTTGGCATCATCACAAGCTTACGAATATCCCTGGTTGATAATTTAATGAAAAGTAATTTAAGAAATTAAATTGGGGGAAACACTCCTACAAAGTGAAAAAAGGTGTGTCATTTTTTTTTATTTTTTTGCATAAGCTTGGTTTGAAAAATTAGTTTGAAGCAACTCAAAGGGCATAGTGAAGCCTTATTATCGGTAATTGATGCCCCGAAGAAAGAAAATTGAAACACCTAGTAAGCAACCTGAAATCTCTAGCATGACTCATGAAGAAGAGGAAGAAAGGCAACATGATATATCAAAATTACGAGACCAAGTGCAACAAATTTCACTCGCACAAAAAGTAACAGAAGCTAAGATGGATGGTTTAAAGAAAGGCATGGAAGCTAAGATGGATGGTTTAAAGAAAGGCATAGAAGCTAAGATGTATGGTTTAGAGAAATGCGTGGAAGCTAATGTGGATGGTTTAAAGAAAGGTGTAGAAGCTAAGATGAATGACGTGGAAGCTAAGATGGATGACGTGGAAGTTAAGATGGATGGAATGGAAGTTAAGATGGATGGCATGGAAGCTAAGATGGATGATTTAAAGAAAGGCATGGAAGATTTGAAGACATATTTGACAAAGTTTCTACAAGAAATGCTTACTAATGGTGAAAGGGTAGTAAAGGAAAATCATGATGAGAACAAAATAAATGTTAATCATGATTTCATAGACTCTAACATTGGATCGAAGAACCATCATGTTCCAAAGATCAATATGAGGAAGTTTTATGGCAAGGATCCTGGAACGCAGATACTACAGATGGAGCAATTTTTCAATCTCCATAATGTGAAAAACACACAAAAGGTACGCATTTCAACTTTATATTTGGAACCAAATCAGTTTGTATGGTATCAATGGCTTTTCCCTCGTAAATAAATTGTCACTTGGGCTATTTTTACGGATGAAATGATAACACATTATGAGGATATAAAAAGCAACACTTTTTTTAGCCAATTGATAAATCTCAAACAAAAGGGTTAAATGATGGAGCACATTGAAGACTTCCAAAAATTAAATATAAGGGTAAAATATATTCCAGAGGAGCATAGGATTGATGTGTTCACAGGGACTTTAAAAGATAACATACAACATGAGGTTCACCTTTGGGAACCAGATTCACTGGAGAAGGCATTCAGGTTGGCAAGAAAAATGGAAAGGCAACAAGGAAGCCTACCACTCACAATCATAAAGATGGAAGTGTTGCTGCCCCTAGCCATCCACAACCTACAAGGTTGACACCACAACAATTGGAAGAAAAAAAGAAAAAGGGCTTTGTTACAGTTGTGATAGAAAATACACTAAAGGTCATAAGTGTGCTAATAAGAAATTATTTTACATAGATTGTGAAGAGGAGGAAGAAAAGGAACAAGAAACGTCAAAAGAAGAGGATATACACCAGGAACAAACCCTAGGAAAAGAAGAAATGAATCCGACCATATCTTGTAATGCATTGGCTGGAATTACCACTCCTCAAACTATCAAGATAGAAGGGCATATCAAGAAGAAAAAGGTAATAATGTTGA
>APFE030369754.1:14131-45048 GCA_000404065.3 Pinus taeda
TACGAGGATTTCTCGGGTTGACAGGGTATTATCACAAGTTTGTTAAGAATTATGGGAGAATAGCAGCACCTCTAACAACATTATTGAAGAAAGATGCATTTTCATGGACTCCAGAAGCAACAAAGGCCTTTGAACATCCTAAAGAGGCAATGTGCCAAGAACCAGTCTTAGCTACATCAGACTTCACAAAAACATTTATTGTGGAATGTGATGCCTTAGGAAATGGAATTGGTGCTGTTTTAATGCAAGAAGAAAGACCCATTGCTTTCGAAAGTCTTCCAATCAAAGGAAAGTATTTACACAAAGCTATTTATGAGAAGGAAAGGTTGGCAATACTACATGCACTTAAGAAATGGTGACCCTAGCTAATGGGAAGACACTTCAAGGTAAAAATAGATCATGATAGTCTTAAATACTTTTTAGAACAAAGATTATCTTCAGAAGAGCAATAAAAATGGGTCACAAAGATGTTGGGTTATGACTTTGAAATCATCTACAAAAAAGGGAAGCAAAATGTTGTGGCAGATGCACTCTCAAGAAAGTATGAGGATGTGGAAGCATTTCTTTGCGCCATTTATACTATCCAACCACATTGGATAAATGAAGCAAGGGATGAATGGAAGAATGAAGAGGAAGTGTGGGCACTCATTCAAAATATACATCAATATCCCAATACATTTGATACATTTAGTTTGAAAAATGATTCGTTATGGTACAAGGATCGGTTATACCTATGTAAGAATTCCCAACTCAAACAAAAGATTCTTAGGGAATTGCACACCTCTCCCTTAGGAGGGAACTTAGGATTTATAAAAACATACCACAGGGTTAAGGAGGATTTTTTTTGGGATGGCATTAAATTAGATATTCAAAAGTTTGTGGCGGAATGTTCGATTTTCCAAAAAAATAAAGTTGAAATAATTAAGACCCCAGAACTATTACAACCTTTATCCATTCCAAGCCAACGTTGGGAGAAGGTTTCAATGGATTTTATCACAGGTTTACCCAAGTCAGAAGGAAAGAGTGTTATCATGGTGGTATTTGACATACTTACCAAGTATGCACACTTTTGTGCATTATCTCATCCATTTAAAGCGAGTATAGTTTCTACTGCATTTATGGAAACAATTCAAAAGCTACATGGAATCCCAAAGATTATTGTAAATGACAGAGATACCATTTTCATTGGAAATTTTTGGATAGAATTATTTTCTTGTCTTGGTACTTAGTTAGCTCATAGCTCATCTTATCATCCTCAGTCTGATGGGAAAACTGAGATAGTAAACAAATGTTTGGAAGGATATCTTCGTTGCTTTGTATATGATAAACAAACACAATGGGTCAAGTGGTTGCCTCTGGCTGAATGGTGGTATAACACTTCCTTCTGTACTACAACAAAAATGACCCCATTTATGGCACTTTATGGATATCATCCACCATCCATCACATCATATTTAAGAGAAAATTCTAAGGTTCCAGCAGTGGAAGATCACATCGAGCATCAACAACAAGTTCTCCAACTCTTAAAGGATAACCACACCTTGGCATAGAATAGAATGAAATAGCAGGCAAATCAACATCACAATGAAATAAGTTTTGAAGTAGGTGATTGGGTATTCCTACGGCTACAACCATATAAACAAATGTCCCTCAAGCAAGATAAGAAGGATAATAAATTATCACCAAAGTATTATGGTCCGTACAAGGTGTTGCAAAAGATAGGTACTATGGCATACAAATTGGAGCTTGCTGCAGCTTCCCGAGTGCACCCAGTTTCCCATGTTTCATGCTTAAAGAAGGTTAGAGGTGACAAGATTCCAGTTCAAACAATATTGCCAGAACTTGATGAGGAAGGAAAAATCATATTGGAAGCTGAAGCAGTCAAAGAAATAATAAATCGACAGATATGAAATCGATCAATTTCAGAGTATCTCATCAAGTGGAAGAACTTACCCGTTGAAGATTCCACATGGGAGGATGATAATTTTATACAAAAGCATCCATAACTACTCAAGCATTGAGGACACCACTTTTTTTAAGGAGAGGGGCATGTTAGGTCCCTATAATACTAGTGATCCCCCCATTACCATTTTCGTTGTATCCCTTATTATTATTGTTGTGCCCCTATTGTCCCCATATAGTTATTATTGTGCCCCATAGAATCCCACAATTGTTATTTTTGTGCCTTATAGTATTATTGTTAGGTCAACTTTGGTTATATTGTGACCCCTTAGACTCCTACATATAGAAAGGAGGTTTTGTCATTTGAATCATCTAAACACAGTTCATTTGTGTAATGTAAAGGAGGTTGCCGCCTCTAAGAGGCTTATTTCTAAGGCGTTGATCTATCTTTTCTATCTTTTTGTGAGCTGGTTTCATAACAATATAATCTATGGAAAACATGGTGGGTTGCATTCAAATTTTCAATGAAACCTCGAGCTCTAAAAATCAAGCACCCAATACCTAGTCCTATCATCTTTCTTGGGAGGCTGCTCCTAATGGCTATCAAGACAACTTGGCCTAAATTGTTTCAAGTGTTTAAATTGATAGGTATTCCTTTTGAATTTCAAGATTAATTGAAAGTATTATGGAATTTTACTTCAAATTATTTTCAATATGGCGGAAAATTAGTTTTTTCAACCCTTATACTTGACTGCAGCAAGATTCCAAATATGCTCCAAATTCCTTGTTACAACTCATGTATATCATGCATAATTTAGGGTCCATTCTAAAGTGCCCTATCAACAATTGGAGAAGCTCGTGCAATACTTTCTCTAGATCAACCTACAAGGGAAACAAGGTTTTAACTAGGTTGACTTGGAGTTGTGTTTGACCTTGAAGGAATGAGGAGGAATAGGGATGATCAACCCTTCTCCTGAAGCTCAGGATATGTGTTTTATGTGGGTTATCAAAGTAGTGGATATCCACAAAAAATAGAAGGTTTTTTTGTGTGTAATTTTGTTATGTAGGAAGCACTAATGGGGAAATCATGAAGTTGTTCGAATATTAGCTTCTATACATAGTTGTTTCCTCTTCCTAAAGTTCATATCTAGGGCACGTTTGTGGCCCAAAGCATCAATGAAACATGGGAATCCATTAAAGTGTGGTTGGATTGGCAAGGGGAATCCACACATATTGATCATTCCTTAAACGGGCACCATCTTTGATGGTCACCCATAGTTCTTCTTGAAGGTAAACCCTTGGGAAAGTCCTCATGGTTTTCAATTAAGGAAATCATCATAAATGAAATATCCTAGGCCAAATGACTTTGTGAAAGAAGGGTCCAATGCCAGAAGCCATGGTCAACTCTCAACTTGGTTGAATTCAAGCTTGTGAGATATAATAAAACTATAATTAAAAAAATGTAAGAGCTTGTTATGGATGGTTTATTTCTCAGCATGGCATTTGGTAGCTCAGCAACATGGGGAAAGGATTGGAAATGTAATGACCCTAATACTTTTAAGAAATAAAACCAATAGCTGGTACATATGGTTTAGTGATCAACCTAGGCTTCATGCCAAGCTCAATAATCTCCAATGCGTGCAATCTCAACCCTTTGAGTAAATATTTAATCTACATTTGATGTGGAAATATTACATTAATCTTAAGAAGGTTATTTTTGCTTAGTCTTTGATTATGAGTATCCTTGCTCTTGGCCAACAATGAAAGTACTTGGAAATTTCTCAACCCAAATGCCCCTTCTGTCATAAAAATGAAATTGTGAAGCATATTTGTTGGGTTTTATGCATATGCTAAAACAACATAAGCGAAGGTCTTTAATCTATATTATTAGTTCCTCCAAGGGAAGCTACTTTTCCTTTTTACTCTCCTCGTAGACCAACTCTTATCGATTGTAAAGTTTCATGCAACTGAGCAACTTGTTTTAATAGAAATGTTATTTTATTGGGGGTGGAGTGGGGGAGGGGGTGGGGGTGATGAAAAAAATATGACTTTAAAAACACATAATTTGGTCATTTCATGTGGTGTGATGGCACTCTAAAATGTTCCAATTTGAGGTTGAAGATTTAGACTCAAGCAAAGAAGGTATAGTTGGAGCTCATGCATCTCCAACAATTGATGGAATTATGGGGCACAACCCCTTACATTGTGACAAGGATCCCTCACAAGTTCACTTGCATCTTGGCTTGACTTATTTAAATCAATATGGTAATAATCTATGTGACGGGGCGATTCACCTGGTTCAAAAGACAACAAGTAATGTGGCTAGATCCTTCATCAATAACATCACAATTCAATACCTCCTCCTCGACCATTGAATGAAAAGTTACATAATTGAACATGTCCATTTCAATAAACATGACTAGAATCATAGGTAGGCAATGAATGGGATGCTCCCAATCTTGGTAATGATCTAGCATTTTCTGGGTGGGTCTCAAATCCAAATTTTTATGACCCACCATAGTAAACCGTTGCTACTAATTAACTTTATGGTTCTCTTTATATGGACATTTGGCCACTATAATACTTGCATTATGTTTTTCATGTCTAGCCTTTGGCCATATTATTATGAAATTTGTTAGCCATCTATGGCTTAAATTGATTTTTTAATTATGCTTGTCCTATGTTTCCGGTTTTTTTTATTATAGGTCCTTGAGGTAAGAATATATTTTTCTTGAGGTGGATGCAACTACAACCCTTCTCTTTTATATAAATTGCATGTATATATCATTTATCAATGGGATTTTAGGAATTGTTTTATATTTAAAAAATGGTTTTCAAAATACTCATACAACAATTCCTACATATCCTCATAACATAGGAAACCCTCCTCCATCCTATGACATGGACTATGTATCATCATGAAATATGTGCACCACTTTCTCCCAACATGATGCATTTTAGCACTCATATATAAGATTATCATATAAATTTACCATTTCAACAAGGAATGTGCTACATGTAAAATATATGACAAACTCCCGTGCTACATGTGACAAAGAATTTGAATAACTTAGAGATTATAAGGAATCAAAATTCTTCTCAATAGGTAACTCAAGATGAACCATCTTAGGTTCTTCTCTTTCTCAACCTTATGTTCCTTCATCTAATGATATGCATGAGTCATTTTCCCATCTCACAAATTCACATACTACAAATGAGGAGAAGAAAGAGGAGGCAACTCGAGTTCATTCTCCAGGTCAAGTTGCTTCAATGCAAAGGTACTATTTTTCATTCGACCAGACTTTTGAAAAGCTTCTCTTTTGACACTTTCCTTCATAATGACTTGGATGATATTCATTTCTCTAGCTTAGACAAGTGGTGCAAGTGTCATAAGCACACCATTCATACTACGGTTGAATAACATGTACCTCAATAGAAATGTTCCTCCTCTTATTGATAAGGAGCACAATATAATATCCTAATGCAATTTCTACCTCTCCTTGTGACACTTCTATAGGGGAAGTTACTTCATCTCAAAATGATACAATTCCTCCTTGACTTGAACATGCATCTGAATCAATGGTGTTTGGGTCACTTTCCCTAACTTAAGCATTAAGTGATGTGCATTGCAATTCTCTTGAGACTCTATCCTATCTCATTATACGTGTTAGAATATTTTCCCAAGACATAGATATGGGGTCTTCTTTGGCACACTTTAATTATGATGAGTGACTACTTACTAAACTTCACCCTTCTCGTTTTGTCAATGGCTCCCTTTAGGTTATTTCCTTATGTATCTTTTAACTTGAGATAATTTATCCCTATGTAGGGTCAACAATCTCTTGCTTTCCTCTTTGGTCTCTTCCTTTAGATGTCAGGTTTGGTTATTACTTCATGTGGCATTTAGTTATAAGATCACTGCCATCTCTCTAAAACCCCTTTCTTCCTTCTCTTACTCCTTGCCTATAATAGTCCTATCCTAACACATTCACCACTCTTTGTTATTTAATTTCCTTTTCCTTCTTTTCTTCTTCTATTGCACCCTCACTAGATTTGATTTAGTGTTTCTACCCTTTAATTTGTCACTAATGTTTTTAAACATTACCACTTTTTACACCTTTTCCAGCCTCATGTTGGTGTTGCCACTTCATTCCCTCATTCATGCTTTACCAACATCGTTGCCTCCCATATCCTCATTGGCTCCAAGAATAATGTTTATGCCTGCATGCCCCAATTTTTTTGCTTCTCACCTCTTGCACTTTCACTAGTTATGCCATAGTGTCATCACCTCTTTCTTTCTTCCCTCCTCGCTTCTTCTTACTTCTTGTCCTTCTTTGGACGTTGGTGTTGTCATTTTCCTCATCTAGGGTAATATATTTGGTTCATATCTTCCCTCGATGTTAATATTTACATGATCACATATTTTGGACATTTTAGAAAGCTCCTACATTGATAGCTTCTATGCTCAAGTAAGTACAAGTATTGCAATTCTACCATTGCTTCTTTTCCTTTCCATAATTTCATTTAGTTCATTAATAATTCTTGTTTTGCATTACTCAAAACTATCTTACTAGCACACCCAAGCGGGCTCTACTTTCTTGTATGAAATACCTAAAAATGAGTTCTTGCATTGCATTGCTTAAACTTAGGTTAGTATGGAGATGTTTCACTTACCCTCTCCCTCTTTCATCTCATTCCAAAATTTACTTTCATGGTATAGCCACTATTTTATTTCCATATGTTGAAATATGTAACTAGGTTCAGTCTTCATAATGGCATATGTAATCGTGATTTTATGTATTTAATGAAAAGAGAAAAATAATTTATTATTATTCTTGAGGCATGATTTTCATGCTCAAGGAAAATTTATTTTTAGGTCAAGCACCCATTGAGTGCTTCTAGGTTTGTCATAAAGTCAATTGAGTCATTGTCATGTATTGAAGACCCATTTGGGAAAGTTACATATTGTAAAGAAAATTTATTTGAGTCAAAATAGAATCAAAAGACTTTCCAAGACCTCGTCATGGCACAAATATCAAGTCAGACTACATGAAGGGACAAGTTGGGCTAAAGAGAGCAATTTGTATCCCTCACAAGCCTATAAATAAGAAGGAACTCGACCTCGTTGTGACTCACTAAAGCAAATTCAATCTTCTCAAGATCAAAGCTGGAAAAGAATGAAAAGGAAAGAGAAGAACTAGATTGAAGTTTTTCGGCCTCTCTCTCTCCCTTGTGTTAGGGTTTCTATATTTGATGGGCAGAAGAATTTGCTGGGCTAAAGAACTTGTTGGGCAGAAGAATATGCTGGGTAGAAGAATATGTTGGGCAAAAGAATTTGTTGGGTAGAAAAATTTTCTTAGAAGGAAGAAGTTGTAGAAGAATTTTCTGGGCAGGTTGAAGTTTCAGAAGAGTATGTTGGACATATCGAAGTTGCAGAAGAATCTGTTGGGCAGGTTGAAGTTCCAGAAGAAGCTGTTAGGCAAGTTTAACTTGAAGAAGTTGCTGGAATCAAGGTTTGGCTTGGTCTTGGAGGGCCTTGGTCAAGGGTCACAAGTCTTGGAATTCATCAATTGAAATTCTACAAGAAGAGAATAATTCTTGTGGGTTTTCCTCTCAGTTGGAGAGGTTTTGGACTTGGTTGATTGCCTACATCTTGTGTCCTATTGTCTTTTTTATTTTATTGTTTGGTATTTGTTTGATGATAAAGAACACTCATAATAATCAAGTATAAGAAGAAGTTAATCAAGTTAAGTAAAATTACATCACAAGCAGTTATCAAAGTAATATAAATCACCTAATCTAGCTTCCCTAAATTTCTCAACATGGTATCAGAGCTAAGGTATGAAGACAAGGGAAGGCATCTTAAAGAAGGACAATTAAGGGCCAAAGCACTAGAAAATAATCTAAGAAGCATTAAGAATAGTTCGATCAATAAAGAGAAAGAAGCCATATACCCAGTGAAGGAATAATAAAGAAGAGTGAAGCATTTTTTGCTCTGTTTTGGGCTAATTCGCCTCCATACGTGTGAAGGTTAGGGTATCATCCTGCAACAATAGAAGATGAAAATTGCAATCCCTCAAAGGAGCTAAAGTTTGAGTTAAAGAAGGATTATTTATCAAGCTGAATTGTCAAGAGAAGGAGTCAAGGTCAAGCGAAGTCAAAAGGAGGCTAGTATGTCCATATTCCAGCCACACCTGTGACCTAAGGTTTCTACAAGAGAAGCCAAAACTGCAGTCCTGCAACAACAAGCCTAAAATACGAAAAAGGGCCGAAATATTAAGTAGTGAACCCTAACTTACCCATAGAAGAAATACACATTGAAGCATGTAAAAGTCTCTACATTCTTGAGAAGTAGGAAGAAGCATAATCATCATCATCATCAAAGAATCAAGGTGATCTCCCTCTCGTTGAAGGATCACTTTTGAAGGAAGATATCTTCATCAAGAAGACATATTCTATCTTCATAAAAATAAAGAAGGCATAAAGTTGAAGATATTAAAATCAAGGAGTGTCTTCACTTGATAAGTAAGTATATTTATATCTATATTTGAATCTATCAAAATGAATTCATTTTGCAAGGAGAGCAACAAATTCATTGGGTTGTCAAACTTTCTTGCATGGAAGAAGAGGATATATTTGATCCTCATAGAAAATGAAGTCGTTGAGAATGTTAAGGGTTTTGTCACTAAAACTAAAAATGAATAAGCTCAAGCTCTAGCTAAATACATGAAAAAGGAAATAAGGGCTCAAAGAATCCTTATGTAGCAAAACTGGAAAAGTGAAAAGACATCTATGACAAACTGGTGGAATTATTCTCCGTAAGTTCTACAAGAGAAGTGATACCATTAAGAACCAATCTCTACAAGATGATGATATAAAAGGAAGAAGGAATTATACTTTATGAGGGTGTCTAAAATAAGGAACCAATTCAAGAGTTGGGAGAGATGACATCTGACAAGGAATTAACTATTATAGTACTCAATGCACTACCAGAGGAATGGGGTAACTTTACATCAAGCATTTATGGGAAGTAGGAAGCTACTCCATTTAATGAGTTGTGGTCACTATTAAAAATTGAAGAAACCAGGTTGAAGGCAAAAAGTGATGTAGGATAAAGCTAGCAAACTCAAGCATATGATGCCATGGCAAAGAGGAAAGGAAAGTTTGGGAAATTTGGTCCTCAGAAAAGGAAGAAGAATATCGCGAAGGTTCAATGCTATGGATATGGGCACTATAAGAGAGATTGTCCTAAGCTCAAGAAGGAAGACAACAAAAGAGGAAGGGGAAAATACCATATCATTGAAGAAGTGGAAGAAACTGAAAAGAAGAAATCTAAGAAGAAGTAAAAGATCTCTACTATGATTGAGATAATTCTTCTCCACCCAGTTCTTTTCAGCTTTTGTAAATATAGATATCATGGTAAGAAGCATTAGAAGCATGATAAGATGCACCATTTTAGGGGATGACATCATAATAACATATGATTGAAAGAAAGAGCTAATGTGAAGTTTGAAAGATAGCTGAAGTTTATGGCAGTCACTATTAGAAGGAAGTAGCTCTTGATAACCTCATTAAAATCATAATTAGTACCTATGGGTAGAATTGAGTCATCTAGTATAGAACTCATCTTACATAATTGGGAAGGAGAATTTGCAAGATGAGGATAATCAGGATCCTCAACTAGAATCTTCATTGGAAGTTTCATCTCTTGGGAGAAGCAAATGTATCACTAAGAATTCCACTTTGGATGGGATTCATTGTTTGAAAGAATGATGGTAAGATGAAAAATAATACAACATGTCAAATATGATTGAAGCACTCTTAATCAAGGATAGGAAGCTACTGAAGGAATTCTAGATGACCAAAGGAGAAAAGAGGTATGTATGCACATGTTTAATTATTGAGTCAAGTCATATAGTTGCAGATAACATGGATAAATGCTCCACCTCATGAGCATGATCAAGAGAAAGGGATCTCCTCCTTTGGAAGGATGCATAAAGGCATGGTTCACATATTGACTAGATGAAATCAACATAATAAGTCCTCATATAGAATATGAGTTGGTTGATAAAATGAAGGAACTACGATTGGAAGTTCCTGGGAAGCAATGTGTGAATAAAGAAAGGAAGAGATAATGAAGACGCAACTATGGAGAAGGCAACCAGAATACAATGAATAAAATATCTAACTATGATATCTCCATGGGAAAGATATGAAGACGATTCTTGGAGAGACGTGCTACATGAAATTCAATAAACAATGAATGTGGATGCAAATTTACCAGCTTGTTAGCTTGGAATATGCTAGGGTTGGATTCTTTCTCATGACGTTATTGCGGAAGTTTGTACAATGTTTATTATATTAACACCACTTCTTAGAGGTTCACCAACCTGTGACTAACACAACAACATTAATAAATGTGATTGATATACGCCGTAGGTGTCAACTTAATATATCCTATATTATAAATCTAACATGCTAAATTAATATATTAATAATAATATTATTAATATATTAATGTTAATATTAATATTAATATTTAAATGTTATCTTTTCTTTTGATAAGTAAGAGACAAACCTTCTATTAATTTGATCAAATTACATAATATACAGAGTGCCCTAGACAATAGGGGTGGCAAAAACCAGTGACCGAAGCTTACAAGATTCTTACAAACAACACAAAGTGGTGCCTACTGCAACCACCAGACGGACCCGATGGCAACAAAGAAAAGTCTTGTAAACAGAATGGGTTCGAAACCCTCAGGAAATAGGTAGGAACCAATCCTTGCCATTGAAAACCTGCCCCCAATCCCATGGCCAAAAAGCAAAAGGAATCTATAAAGGGACCCACAATCGGGCAACCAACACAACCAATCCCAGCCGTTGAAAGAAAAGTCCTGATCCAACGGCCAATGGGGATATCATGCGGTTGAGAAGCACGGAGGTTAACCGCACAATGAGAGCAGTTTTCTCTCACCTCTTGTTGCCACATGTTACCCCCTGAGTGGAATCACATACATCTTCCACAAAACCAGATACCAGCCATGCCCTGTGCGATATACCAAATAAGGTTTTCGGGTTTTGTGTCCATGGTTTCAGAGAAAGCCTGAGGTCCATACAGGGACCCACTGTGGACCCCACTGCCCCTTGCAAAACGGACCCGACCTCAACTCTAAAATGGGTCCAGAAAACATAAACAGGTCCAGAGCCCTAAGGCTACAAGTCCGCTCCATCTCAGCTGTAGAATACATAATCTCGATCCAATGGTCATCGGGGATATCACAAGGATGAAAAGCGCAGAGGTTAACCGTGTGATGACAACAGTTTTCTCTCACCTCTCGATGCCACATGTTACCCACTGAGTGGAATCGCATGCGCCTACCAAAATACCAGATACCATCTAAATCCCACATGAAATACCACTTATGGTATTGCATTCGAGGTTTAATGGAAAAGATAGAATATTCCCACAGACCTTGCTAAGCCTTTCGCCTAGAGTCACCAACAAAGACCCGCTGAGCCAAATACACCCATGCAGTTCATTATGTGTCACTGTTCGACTTGAAATCTTTGTCATTCATCCGAAAGTGAACAAAGTTGTGGAGAGCAACCATATCCCAAAATTGTGGATGAATTAGGTGATATCAACCTCACTCCTATCTCCTGAATCCCTTCGATCAACACTGTTCATCCACAAATCCCAATCTTTGGCTGCCAGGATGGAGCAGTCCTCTCGCAGTTTCCCTTCAGGTAACAAATCCCATGCATGCCGAGAATCCCTATCCTTATTGGCCACACCTTCGTTGGCCAACTGTTTGCAAGCATATTTTCCTTCCTTCTAACATGAACAAATCTAATTGTTTTAAGGGTCTGCAAGTGAGAGTGGATATGGTGAAAAACCTGCAGCAACTTCTAGAGCTTCAACATTTTTTCTGGCGGAATTCCATTGTGTGTCTTCTTGGCTGCTATGATGATCAAATTTGAATCTGCTTCAATGATAACATTCTGTAAATTTTCCTCCACTAGGATCTCCAAGCATTGATCTAATTCCAGAAGTTCAGCCATGTTATTGGTACCATTTTCCAAGTGGCCATGGAAGATATATTTTGTGTGTCCCTGAGGATCTCTTATAGCACCCCTAAAGCCAGATTCCCCCAGATTTCCCTTAGAAGCTCCATCAATGTTTACTTTGAAGAAACCTTGAGGAGGGGGCTGCCATCTACTGGCCCCTGTGTTAATTGTTCTCACTTCCTTCCTTATTCCTTGAGGATTGATGGATTGAAAACCCAAATTAAGAATAATAATCTCCTCGTGAGGTAGAGGAGGATTCATGGGAATTGACCTCAAAAGGATTTTAACTGTTTCTTTGAGCTGTTTTAGAATTTGATTGATTACGTGCTATGGCTCGCTAGCTTTATTTATGAAGATCCGCCTATTGTGTTCTTTCCAAACATTCCAAATGACAAAGCCTGGTACTAGCATCCAGGATTTGTTGATGATCTCATTCTCTGAGAAGTGCTTCCTCCAATTTTTCAGAGTGTTGGATATGCTGAGATTGTCCCTGTCGGTTTGTCTGAAGCTTGAGGCCACCCAGTCCCACACCTTAGTAGAAAAAGAACAGAGGTTGAGCAAGTGCTCAATAGTTTCCTCATGTAAGCTGCACAGGTGACATTTGGAAGGGCCACTGAAGCCTTTCTTGAGGAGGTTTTCCCAAGTTAGGATCTTTATTTGGTGCACAAGCTAGATAAATAACTTTATTTTCATCCAGTGAGGAGTTTGCCAAAGCTCCTTCCAGACTTTATCAACATTTACAAAGTTGAATCCTGTGATTGCTTGTTTTTCCTCTTTGAGGTTAAAGTTACCTTCGTTTTTCTTCCCCCATCTTAATTTTTCATCTGAGTAGGAAACCAGAATCCGTCTGTGCTTTAAGTCCATGATGAGAGCCATTTCCATTGCCTTCAAAGGACTCTCCTCACTGTAACTTAGTTCCTTCCACTTCGTCCATTTTTCATTGTTCCTTCCCTGATTCCATAAATCTTTTACCAATAATAGGCATTTGCTGTCTGTGTCTTTTTTGAGGGCTGCCAGGTCAATCTTGTTAAGGATGGGTTCCCGTTACTAGCTGTCTTCCTAGAATTGAGCTCGGTCCCCTGCTCGGATTTCCCAAAAACAATGTTGTCGAACAATTCTTTTGTTCTCCCAAGCAAGGTTCCATACGTGTGAGCCTCTTATTTGTCCTGTCATTCTAATAAGATCCTTTTCCTGCTAGTGCTTGGCGTACTTCTATTTCCAAAGCTTGGCCTAGGGGGCATTTATTTCCTTGATCCATCGCCACCAAAGCTTAGCTCCCGAAACTTTACTGAGAGTTTCCGGATCATGCAGCCCCAAGCCACCATGGCTTTTGGGCTTACAGAGCTTGTCCCAGGCAACTAAAGCCCACTTTTTTTTTCTCTTCCCCTCTACCCCACATAAATTCCCTTTGAATGTTCCTTATCTGATGCTTAATACCTTGAGGAGTAGGGATAGCTGCAAACATGAAAATGGGAATGACTTGCAAGACCGCCTGTGTGAGCACAAGTCGCCCTGCTAAGTTTAAGGATCTGCATGTCTATTTTTTGATTTTGTCCTGAAGTTTATTTAAAATTGGTTCCCATATTTTCTTGCTAAGAGGTTTATCAGTAAGAGGAATGCCAAGATATTTGGAAGGCAACTGTTCCCTTTGAAAACCAAGAATCCTGGTAATGTTTCTTTGTATAGCAATATTAGTGTTAAAGAAAAAAACTTTGGACTTGTTTAGGCTTACCTCTGTACCTGCTGCCATAGCAAAGTCGTTTAAGATATCTTTGATTGTCGTTGCTTCCCTGACTGTGGGTATGCCCTGCAGCATAGTATCGTCCACAAATTGTTGATGAGTATTAGCCTCTCCATCTGGGGTGAGCTTGATCCCCTGAATTCGACCTTCAACATTTTCCATTTTGATTGCCCTGCCTAGCCCTTCCATCATGAGGACAAAGAGGAAAGGGGAGAGTGGATCACCTTGTCTGAGCCCTCTAGAAGGTGTGAAGGTATTTGAAGGAGCTCCATTAAGCAGAATGGAAAAACTAGTTTTGGTGATTAGTGCCATAACCCACTTATCCAATTCTGGTCAAAGCCATATGCTTTCAGAGCAGCTCTGATATAAGACCAGCTGAGTTTGTCATAGGCTTTCACAATGTCCAACTAAATAATCATGCCTGCTTTCTTGTTGCTTTTGAGAGAGTGTACCACCTCATGTGCTTGGATGATGTTGTTGAGAATTTGTTGTCCCTCCACATAGCCTGTTTTCTCTTCCGAGATGAGGGAAGGTAGTAGGGGCTTGAGTCTATTGGCTATCACTTTGGAGATGATTTTATACACCACATTACATAGGGCTATGGGTCTAAATCCATCCAGAGTCATAGCATTTTCCTTTTTGGGGATTAAAGCTATGAAGGATGCACTCAGTGCTTTCAGAACCTTTTTGTATTTTCTTGATTCCTCCACAACCTTGAGGATGTCTTGTTTGACTGTATCCTAGCAGGCTTTGAAGAAATCAACATTGAATCCATCCGAGCATGGTGATTTTCCACTTTGCATTTCCTTGATCACTTCACTGACCTCCTCTTGTGAGACTGGCCTATTGAGATTATGGTTATCCTCTCTAGTGACCAAATTGGGAATATATTGGGTGAACTGATTAATGAACCTAGATCTATCCTTCATTGGATCCTTTGCAATATTAGAGAAGTGTTGTACTAGATTTGATTCCATGTCCTTGTGGGAGACAAGCTCAACACCCTGAGAATCCTTAATCTTTGTGATTCTGTTATGTGCCCTATGGGCCATAGTGGACTTGTGGAAGAACTTACTGTTTCTTTCTCCCTCTTTGATCCATTAAATCCTGGATTTATGTCTCTAGAAAGTTTCCTCTTGTAGGCATCACTCCTCCCATTCTTCGTGCAAAGAGTTGGTTAGATGTTGCATCTCTTCATTGAAGCCCTCTATGATATTGATCTAATTGATATTCTGGAGTTTCTGTTTAGTCTCAATTCTACCCTTGAGGATATCACCAAATTCCTTTTTGTTCCAAGCTTTAAGTTTGGATTTAATATATTTCAGTCTTTGCTGGAGCATGTACATATTAGTACCCTGAATATTCAGATCCTCTTTCCACCATTTGTCAATGTTCCTGGTGAATTTAAGGTGTGAGAGCCAAGCATTCTCGAATCTGAAAGGCACGTTCCTCGGAGTGCCCATAAAGGTAGCTTCTAGCTGAACTGGCCAATGATCCAAACCTCCAAAGGGCAAAATGGACACCGCGATGTCTGGTCCTGTGATGAGGAGATCCTTAGAAACGATAAATCTATCAAGTTTTGAAGCCACTTGAGAAGCCCCTCCCCTTTTGTTATTCAATGTGAAGGTTCCATTTATTGTCTCGATGTCCACTAGTCCCATGTTCATGATGAAATCTTGGAAGGCTTTAGAGTCTTTGCCTAGTTGTCTTGTGCCTCCTTTTTTTTCCGAAAGAGATCTTATCATATTGAAATCACCTGCAACTATCCAAGGCATATTGAGATATCGTGCTCTTAGATCTTCCAGGGAGGTAAGAAGCTTGAGTTTATCTGCTCGCTTCTGAGGTCCATAAACATTTGTTATCATGTATATCTCTTTATCACCTATAGGACTGCACACCAAAGATAGATTCCAAATTTCTGTGGATCCCACAGCGTAAGAATCCCACCTGCCAAGTTATTTGCCTTAACCTCTAAATACTCATACTTGATTAACCATTTACTATGAATTTCTCTTATTTTCTCCATTGAACATTTGGTCTCCTGAATGAAGATCATATATGGTTTTTCTTCTTTTATTTTTGTTACTCAGATTCCTTTGTTTCCTTCTACTACCTAAGCCTCTAATGTTTCAAGTTGTGAGCTTCATTAAGAAAGGTTGGTAAAGAAGTAGTTGGTAAGATCTTTCATCTTACCTGAGTTAATTAGTAGTTTTCCACATTCGTTTAGCAATTCATTCTGTCTTTTACTTCCTCTTTTCCTTCTTGAGTTCTTTGGAGATTGTGCCTATAAGTTCTCCATCATTTTGACCCCACTCTGCTCCTGGATTTCATGGTTTCTCTTGACACTAGTTCCCTACGATTGTGCCCTCCATAGAAAGAGCTGCTGAACTCGATCATAGTCTTCTTTTGGCAAGGAGTCCACTCCTTTGTTCCTGCCTTGCTCCAGAAATAGTTCTAGATCCAGATGTTCCCTATCTAGAATCTCCTGTAGTTCATGGTCCTCTATTCCTGCCTCACTTGGAGTCATCTCATAGTCATTACTGATCTCCATGCCGCATGGTAGATCCTCCTTCTGCTGGTTGTTTACTGTGATATCCTCCATTTTAGCTTCTGTTTCCTGCTCCCTAGATGTGTTTTCCCTGTCCTAGACTATCTCCACATTCTCCTCTACTTCCTCTAGGATTTTGAAACTATTGTGTCTTGTATTTTTGTCTTCACTGCTTTTCTTGTGTGGCCATTTACCCCCTTTCCCTTTGGTCCCAACCTCAGTAAAATCCTCATGATCTCTATCCAAAGAGGTTTTCCCATTGCCTTCCATACTTTTTTTTGGGCAGTCTCTAAATAGATGACCATGTTCATGCCATTTGCGGCACCTAAAAGGCATGTGCTCATAGTCCATCGTTTGCACCCAATCTTTATCGTATACTTCTAAAATTATTGCTTTCGGAAGGGCTCCAGATAGATCCATTTATACACATATTTGAGCAAAGGAGGTATATTTACTTTTAAGAGTTACCTATGATATCTTCAGAAAATTCTCCAGCTTGTTGCCTATGGTTTTCAAAGATTCTGGTAGCCAGAAATCTAGAGGTAGTGAGTATTGTTTGATCAAATCTGGTACAAATGTAAAATTTTCACGTTCCGGGACAAAGTTCATCATCCATGGTCGCATGTAGAGTCCTGCCGCAACATAGAAATACGACCCCCCTTCAAACACTTTGTCTTTGTCCTCTAGGTTCGCGAACACCACTGTGAAGAAGCCCTTAGAACCTAGATGTAAATGTATTTCTCCCTTTGGCTTCCAATGGCTTCTAATCCAGATGTGTAATGCCCTTTCCGTTGGCCATAACCCCATGAACTTGCAGATAATCGCATGTTCTTTCATATGGTCCTTGTGCGCTTGAATCACTGGATCACTCAATATGACCCGGGGTATGATGCTCGATTTAGGTTTGCAGACTCCCTTGGTTCTTGTGGAAGTCGTTTTTCCACTACCGCTTCCCTTCTCTGTTTCTTTACTTGTTTCCTGTTGATTCCCTTCCTAACCCTGGGGTTCGTTTCTTCCACTTATCTCCTTGCCTTTTGCTTCTGAAATATTTTCCAACAATTTTTTGAAATGCTTTCCTCCTGCTTCCTTGCCTCCTTCTGTGACTACCTGCTTGTAGGAGGGAGCGACACTCCCCCCTGCACGTCTCGCCATGCAACCCTAATGCAAAACCCTAGCTTCAACTTCGATCCTCGTTTAGGTTCCGCTCCTCCTCATAAAATTTTTCCCCTAGTTTGTTCAAACAATCAAAATCAATATTTAAATATTATCAATCTAATAATAATATATATATATATATATAATATATATATTATTATAATATATATATATATATATATAAATATATATATTAGGTTGTAGTTCACAGACCACCGGTGGTTCAGCGGTGGCGCTACGTCCACGGAAAAATCTAGGCTGATTGACCTCGAAGGAATCTAGCCCACGACCACAAGCTAAGGCCTGACCCCAAGGGCTTCGGGGAAGAATGGACCCCTGTGACCTCTCGATGGCGAGGCACTGATTTTTGGACCAACTGAGCTAACCTTGGGGCTTAATATATTAAAATATTATTAATTATTAATATTTAATAATTAAATATGTTAAATTATATTTATTAATATAAATATTGTTAATTATTTAAATAATTCATTTAATTAATTAAATCATTAAATAGTTAATTCTTTCATTATTAGGTAATTAATTTATTAATTATGAATAATTAATTCAAAATTAATATATAAATAATAATAATAATAATAATATAATAAATAAAAAAAATATATACTTTATAATATATATTATATATATATATATATATATATACTATATATATATATATATAAATATATATATATTAATAAATATCGTTTTATTTAAGTTATATGGATTAATTATTAAATAGTAATATTAAAAACCATATGAATGACATTATACCGTACGAATATGAGTCCTTATATTAATAAACCTAAGAGATTGATATTATATGTCTAAATCCTTATATTAATAAACCTAAGAGATTGATATTATATATCCAGGGAAATAATAAACCTAAGGGATTTACGCTAAAAACTCAAGGGATTATAAACCCAAGGAAATAATATTAAACT
Source organism: Pinus taeda (assembly GCA_000404065.3). Lineage (NCBI taxonomy): Eukaryota > Viridiplantae > Streptophyta > Pinopsida > Pinales > Pinaceae > Pinus > Pinus taeda. Next base: position 32,499 of record APFE030369754.1, read on the forward strand.
CAAGGGAGAAATAATATAAACTCAAGGTATATAAACCCTAAGATAAATATTATAAACCCTAAAACGATTATGGTTGATTTTCATATTGAGACAATCTTTCTCACAATGCGATGTTGGACCATGGTTGACCATGATTGATTTTCATATGAAGACAATCTTTGTAACAATGCGACGTGGGAGCATGGTTGATTTTTGTATTGAGAAAATCTTTGTAACAATGTGATGTTGGACCATGATTGACAATGATTATAAACACAGATTAATATTATAAACCCTTTGAGTATTATTATACCCTACGAATATGAACCCTTAGATTAATAAACTGAATGGATTGATATTACAAAACCCAAGGGATTAATACTAAAATCTCAAGGGAATAATATTGAAGCCAAAGGGAAAATATTATAAACCCAAGACATATAAACCATAAAATAAATATGACAAACCCTAAAATAAACATGGTTGACCATGTTCTACCATGGTTGATTTTCATATAGAGATGATCTTTGTCACAATGCGACATTTGACCATGGTTGATTTTCATACTGAGACAATCTTTGTCATAATGTGACATTGGACCATGGTTGCATATGGTTGACATGATTATAAACCTAAGGGATTTATATTAAACCCTAAGATTAATACTATAAACCTTATGAATAATATTATACCCTAGGAATATGGGCACTTAGATTGATAAACCCAAGGGATTGATATTATAAACCCAAGGGATTAATTATAAAACCCTAAGGTATTATAAACCCTAGCGAATAATTTTAAACCCAATGGATTAATATTATAAACCCAAGGTATATAAACCCTAAGTTAAATATTATAAACCCAAGGGAACAATAAACCCAACAAATTAATACTAAAAAATCAAGGGAATAATATTAAACCCAAGGGATAAATATTATAAACCCAAGGTATAAAAACCTAAACATAAATATTATAAACCCTAAAATAAACATCGTTGACCATGGTTGACCACAGGTAATTTTCATATTGACACAATATTTGTCACAATGTGAAGTTGGATGATGGTTGACCATGATTGATTTTCATATTGACACAACCTTTGGCACAATGCGATGTTGGATAATGGTTGGCCATGGTTGATTTTCATTTTCAGACAATCTTTGTCACAATGTGATGTTGGACCATGGTTGACCATGGATAACCATGGTTGTCAGAATGTGACTTTGGACCAAGGGATTGATAAACCGAACATATATGAACCCTTATATTGATAAACCTAAGGGATTGATATTATAAACCTAATGGATTAATTCTAAAAACCCAACGTATTATAAACCCAAGGGAATATTATTAAACCCAAGGGATTAATATTATAAACCCAAGGTATATAAACCATAAGAGAAAAAATATAAACCTAAGGGGTTGAGACTAAAACCCCAAGGGACTATAAACTCAAGGGATAAATATTATAAACACAAGGTATATAAACCCTAAGCTAAATATATAAACCTTTAAATAAATGTGGTTGATCATGGTTGATCACAGTTGCTTTTCATATTCACACAATATTTGTCACAATGCGACATTGAACTATGGTTGACCAAATTGATTTTCATATTGAGACAACCTTTGGCACAATGCGACATTGAACAATGGTTGTCCATGGTTGACAATGGTTGACTTTCATATTGAGACATTATTTGTCACAATGCAACGTTGGACCATGGTTGCCACAATGGGACGTTGGAACAAGAAACAATCTTTGTCACAATGTCACAATGGTTATGGACCATGGTTGACCATTGTTAATTCTCATATTGAGACAATATTTGACACAATGTGACTTTGGAAAATGGTTGATTTTCATATAGAGACAATCCTTGTCACAATGTGACATTGGTTTATTTTCATATTGAGAAAATATTTGCCACAATGCGACATTGGACCATGATTGATAAACCCAAGGGATTGATATTATAAATCCAATAGATTAATTCTAAAACCCCAAGGTATTATAAACCCAAGGGAATAATATTAAACCCAAGGGAATAATAAACCAAACAAATTAATACTAAAAACCCAAGGGAATAATATTAAGACATAAATATTATAAACCCAAAGTATATAAACCTTAAGATAAATATTATAAACCATAAAATAAACATGGTTGACCACAAATGATTTTCATATTGACATGTCACAATGTGACGTTGGAAGATGGTTTACCATGATTGATTTTCATATTGAGACAACCTTTGGCACAATGCGACGTTGGAGAATGGTTGGCCATGGTTGACCATGGTTGATTTTCATATTGATACAATCTTTGTCACAATGCGACATTGGACCATGGTCGACCATAGTTGACCATGGTTGTTGAAATGTGATGTCAGACCATGATATAATATTTGTCACAAAGTTCCCATGCTTATTAACCATGGTTGACCATGTTTGATTTCCATATCAAGAAAATCTCTCTCACAATACAACCTTGGACCTTGGTTGACCATATTTGACCATGGTTGATATTCATATTGAGACAATCTTTGTCACAATGTGGGTTAGGACTGCGGTAGACCATAAATGACTATGGTCAACCTTTTTTTAGTGATGTGGACCATGATTGACCATAGTTGACCATGACTGACCATGATTGACCTTGGTTGGCGATGGTTGGCCATGGTTAACCATGATTGCTTTCCATATTGAGAAAATATTTGTCACAAATCGATATTGCAATTATTATAAACATAAGGGGTTAATAAACCGAATGAATTTGTATTATAAACCTAATGGATTATAGACCCAAGGGATTTATATTAAACCCTAGGAATAATATTATAAACCCTATCAATATCAATAATATTATAAACCCTAGGAATATGAAACCTTAGATTAATAAACCCAACAGATTGATATTATAAACCCAAGCTATATAAACCCCAAGATAAAAATTATAAACCCTAAAACAAACATGGTTGACCACAAATGACGATGGTTGATTTTCATATTGAGACAATATTTGTCACAATGTGCTATTGGATCATGTTTGACCATGATCAATTTTCATATTGAGAGAATCTTTCTCACAATGCGACATTGGACCTTGGTTGACCATGATTGCCGATGGTTGATGATGGTTGATTTTCATATTGAGACAATATTTGTCAGAATGCAACGTTGGACCATGGTTGACACAATATGACGTTGGACCATGAGACAACCTTTGACACAATGCGAACATGGTTGACCATGCCTGATTTTCATATTGAGACAATCTTTGTCACAATGCGACGTTGGACCATGGTTGACCATGGTTGTCAGAATGTGATGTTGGACCAAGGGATTGATAAACCGAACGCATATGAACCCTTAGATTGATAAACCTAAGGGATTGATATTATAAACCCAAGGGATTAATATTATAAACCCAAGGTATATAAACCCTAAGAGAAATAATATAAACCCAAGGGATTGAGACTAAAATCCCAAGGGATTATAAAACAAATAATAAATGTGGTTGATAAACGCCGATAGACAAGTATAACCCACATTTATTATTATTATTATTTAAAACACTATTAAATAAACCAATTAATAAATAATATAAATAATATAAAGTATAATTAAAAATTAATAATTAATAATTATAAACTATTAACTATTAGTATAAACGATAATAATAATATAATTATAGTAATCAATATATAATTTAATAATTAACAATAAATAATAATATAAACCAAAGGTTAAAAAACGAAAGAGAATGACAAACCCAAGAGAGTAATCAACCCAACAATAATTAATATTGAAACAAAAATAAAAACATTAAACCCTAGAATGAATATTAAACCCTCATAATATAAACCCTAAAATTAATAAACCCAAGGGATTAATATTGTATACCCTAGGCTAAATATTAAACCATAGGAATATAAACCCTATGATCAATATTATAAATCCAAGGAATTTATAAAAATAACCCCAATGGATTTTAAACCCAAGGGATTTATATTAAACCCTAGGATTAATATTATAAAACATATGAATAATATAATACCCTAGGAATATTAACCCTTAGATTAATAAACCCAAGGGATTGATTATAAATCCAAGGCACTAATAAACACAATGGATTAATACTAAAAACCCAATAACCTAAAGGATTAATATTGTAAACCCAAGGTATATAAACCCTAAGATAAATGTTATAAACACTAAAACAAACATGGTTGACCATGGTTGATTTTCATATTGAGACAATCTTTGTCACAATGTAATGTTGGACACTGGTTGACCATGATTGATTTTCATATTGAGACAATCTTTGTCATAATGTGACATTGGACCATGGTTGAATATTAAGCCCTAGGAATATAAACCCTAAAATTAATAAATTGAAGGGATAAATATTGTAAATCCTATGATTAATATTAAACCTTAGTAATATAAACCTTATGATTAATAATATAAACTCAAGTAACTCATCTTATAAATCCAATGGATTATAAACCAAAGGGATTTATATTAAACCCTAGGATTAATATTATAAATGTATCAATAATATTATACCCTAGGAATATGAACCCTTAGATTGATAAACCCAAGGGATTGATATTATAAACCCAAGGCACTAACAAGCGCAAGGGATTAATATTAAAAACCCAAAAACCCAAACTATTAATATTGTAAACCTAAGGCATATAAACTTTAAGATAAATACTATAAACCCTAAAACAAACATGGTTGATTTTCATATTGAAACAATATTTGTCACAATGCAATGTTGGACCATGGTTGACCGTGATTTATTTTCATATTGAGAGAATCTTTGTCACAATGCAACATTTGACCATGGTTGACCCTGGTTTACCATGATTGACCATGGTTGACCCTGGTTTACCATGATTGACCATGGTTAACCATAAAATATTATAAACACTAAAATAAACATGGTTGACCATGGGTGATTTTCATATTGACACAATATTTGTCACAATGTGATGTTGGACCATGGTTGACTTTGATTGATTTTCATATTGAGACAATATTTGTCACAATGTGACGTTAGACCATGGTTGATTTTCATATTGAAATAATATTTGTCACAATGCAATGGTGGACCATGGTTGTCATAATGTGATGTTGGACCAAGAGACAATCTTCGTCATAATGAGACCATGATTATTGACCAGGGTTGACCATGATTTACCATGGTTAAGCATGGTTTATTTTCATAATAATGCAATCTTTGTCACAATGCGACGTTGGACCATGGTTGACCATGATTGATTTTCATTTTAAGAGAATATTTGTCACAATGTGACGTTGGACCATGGTTGATATTGAGACAATATTTGTCACAATGTGATGTTGGACCATGGTTGACAATGATTGACCATGTTTGACCATCGTTGACGATGATTGATTTTCATATTGAGATAATATTTGTCATAATGTGGCGCTTGACCATGGTTGACTATGATTGACCATGGTTGATTTTCATATTGACCATGATTGACCAAGATTGATTTTCATATAGAGACAATCTTTCTCACAATGTGACATTTGACCATTGTTGACCACAATTGAACATGTTTGACCATGGTTGATTTTCATATTGAGACAATCTTTGTCACAATGTGATGTTGGACCATGGTTGACCATGATTATAAATCCAAGGGATTTATATTAAACCCTAGGATTAATATTATAAACCCTATGAATAATATTATATCGTAGCAATATGAACCCTTAGATTAATAAACACAAGTGATTGATATTATAAACTCAAGAGATTGATACTAAAAAACCTAAGGAATTATAAACCCAAGGGAATAACATTAAACCTAAGGGTTTAATAAGATAAACCCAAGGTATATAAACCATAAGATAAAAATTATAAACTCTAAAATAAACATGGTTGACCATCATTGACCATGGTTTATTTTCATATTGATACAATCTTAGTCACAATGCGAAGTTGGACCATGGTTGACCATGATTGATTTTCAAATTGAGGTAACCTTTGCTACAATGCGACGATGGACCATGGTTGATTTTCATATTGAGACAATCTTTGTCGCATTGTGATGTTGGCCCATGGTTGATCATCGATGACCATGGTTGTCATAATGCGACATTGGACTAAGAGACAATCTTCATCACAATGTGACATTGGACTAAGAGACAATCTTCATCACAATGTGACATTGAACTAAGAGACAATTTTCGTGACAATGTGCCCATGATTATTTACCATGGTTTATTTTCACATTGAGAAACAATCTGTGTCACAATGTGACACTGAACTATGGTTGGCCATGGTTCATCCTAATTTTCTAATGTGGCAATGCAACCCAAGGGATTTCATAGTAGGTTTCATAAACCTAATATAAAACACAATAGGGATTTATAAACCCATGAGATTATTATTATTATTATATTTATATTAAAAATAATAATAATAACAAATCATATTATTAATTATATTATTTTTATATTATCAATATATAAAAAAAAAAAAAAAATTATTTAATTAATAATAATCTTAGTTTTATATTATCCCTAGGATTTATATTCTTGGGTTATAAATATCAATTTATATAATCCTTTAAAATGCAATAGGATTTTATAATAATATAATTATAATATTAATTAAATTATATATATTATATATTATTAATAATAAGAATAATATTAGTACCCTTGCCTAACCTGGTTTTTGGAACCCACAGGCATTTTGGTTGACTGTCGTTTTGTTGTCCTAGTCTGGCAGCTGTCATAACTCCCCCTGAAAATCATGGACGACCTGGGGGATTTTCTGGACCCTTTGGAGGATGTGCCCTCATGGTCCCCCACTAAAACCAGCTACCGGTCTATTCCCCTTCATGTCTGAATTGACGGATGAGGTAGAAGCCCTTCTTTCGATTACTAGACCTCACATCTCGCTGGTTACTGTTCCTGAATCTGTGGCCCCTCCCCCTGCTCTCATCTCTCAGACTAGTTTACCATGTTTGCAGGCTCTTAGAGCACCGTTTCTCAAACTTGTTTGTCAAACCCTAGCCCCTGAAAACATTTCGACTCCTTCGGCGGTGACAAGTCACATCTCTCTTGACCCCACTCAGGGTTCGAAGACGGTGGCTGCGAAACACACTGCATCGAGGTCCTTCTCAGCAACCACACAGGGACATTTTACTAGCATTGAACCCATCTCTGGAATTTTCGCCACCATTCTTAGGAGGCGACAAAAAACCCTAGGGTTTCTCTGGACCACTCGTTCCCGAGTTCTTCACAAGAGGTAACAAACATTGGGGTTCCTGGACAACCGAGAAAGAAACGGGGCCCTAAGATTCGTGCCTGCGTTGCGCCACTCAACATAGCTAAAGACATCAAACTCTTAGACGCCATGGATATTGTTGCGAAGGTCTTGGTCGGCAGGGTGCGTGGTCGACACTACAGTGTAGCCAAGCTTCAACAATGGGTCTTAGATGTTTGGGGAGAAAATCTCAAGGAAATATCGAAGGTTCAAACCCTTGAAAAAGGGTGGTTCGCACTTCACTTTATCAGCCTGAAGCACACCAATTGGGTACTGTCCACGGTTTGGCACTTAGAACTGGCACTAGTTCTCCTCCGTCGTTGGACTCCCCTTTTCGACCTGACGAGGGGAAGGGTGGATGCAGGGCCAATCTGGGTTCGTTTGCCCGGCCTTCCATTGCACTTCTGGAGAGAGGATGTTTTCAGGCTCATTAGAAATGCACTGGGTATCTATCTCACTTTTGATAATTCTTATCAGACCTTAGGGTAGTTAGCTTACATGACGATCTTGGTTCATTTGGACCTGTCTACGGGTTTGCTAGAGTTAATTGATATCCGCTGGAGGAATCATACCAGAAGGCAACTGTTGGATTATGAGGGCATCCCCTTTCGATGCTGCCGATGCCATAAGGTAGGGCATCTTTTTAAGGATTGCCCTCTGCTGAAAAAGAAGAAAAATCAGACTACTGAACAAGAAGGGGCCTCCCAGCAGCATACTTATTAGGAAGCACTGCCCAGGAGACAAGTTCCTTTGGCCACTCCGGACCTAGACGCTGCTTAATTTCCGGAAATTCAATAGAATATTCCCAATGATGGGGCAGTGGCACCTCCACAGCCAAAGAAGCAAGGGTGGCCACCGAATAAATCGCAACCTTCTCAGTCTCGACCATAGTCGCCTTCTGGAGGTCTACCATCTTCGGGTATGAATCCTACCATTCCTCTCCCCACTTGTAGTTATTCTCATTTGGACTGTTATTTATCTAGCACATTCTCTTCTCTGCATATGTCAATCCCAACTAGTGAACATATTGAACATCATTCGTGTGCTTGCCCCCCTAAATCTACTCCTCTCATCTGCTCGATAACCTCCAACCCCATCTTCTCCCTTGCACTTGCCCCTAATCCCTCTCTTCCCTCCCTGTCCACTACTCCTTCCAATCTAGCCCCCCCTCCTGGGCGATACATGACCCGCTCACAATTGAAAAGACAAGCCCATGACCAATTTTGACTTGAAATCCTTCACTCCCCCCCTCCCCCCAAAGTTATGAGGGGTTGACCCTCTTTTATTTCAAAGGCTAAAGGCACTGCTGAAGATGAAATTGCCTTGGGAGTTCAATCTACCATACCAGAGATGATTAGAGCACGAGGTTCCCATCCTCCCCCTACATGAATATTTTCTCCTACAATTGTAGAGGGCTGGCTAGGCCGAACAAGAAACTAGCCCTTTGTAGACTATTAAAAATTGAACTGCTGGATATTATATTTTGTAAGTAACTCTGGGACCAATACTTGATATTGCGCAGTCCCTTCAAAATATGCTTCCTTGGTGGATATTTTTTGGTCTTGATGTCCATGATGTCAGGTGGACTTGCATTGGGCTACAAATCCCACACAATAAAATTACATAATTGCTGGTGTGGGATGGGTCATCTGGGTGCAGACATCAGTTCAGGTGAACTGGGGATACATTTCCGGATCCTAAATGTTTATGGCTTGTGCCAAAACAGATCCGATTTTTGGAAAAACCTCCTAAGCTCTGATTCTATGAAGACCGACCACCTGATCCTGGGGGGCGACTTGAAATTCTCCATTGGACATGCTGAATCCTAGGGACACAAGGCTCAGAGAGATTCTCTCTCGGATTACTTTTTGACTGAACTGGAAGCCCACCATCTAATTGACATTCCCTCAGCCAAACCTCAAGCTACTTGGAGAAACAACAGGACAAGGGATGACAGACTGCCCCGCAAACTTGACCGTTACCTCGTCAAAAAAAAGTTTTTGGACTTGGGTCTTCATATTAGACACTAGGTTGGTTCTGGAGGGATATCTGACCACCTCCCTATTTACCTGGACATTGTAGGGGGGTGAGAAAAACCTAAAGGTCCTTTTAAGTTCTGCTCAGTCTGGCTCAAGGATGAATCTTATAAAAAAATAATCTCTGATTTTTGGAGAGCAAACCCCCCTGAAAGAAGAGAAGATAACACCAGAAGATTTATCCAAAATCTTACAACCCTTAAGAAGATGTACAAACTTTGGGCCCTTAATAAAATAACACAGGAGAATCAAACCATCCATCATATTGAAGCTGACATCGCCACTTTTGAGAACAATCTAGGAGGCATATATTCCTCAGAGGAACATAAGGACAAGATGGTTTCTCATTATGCAGAGAGAGAAAAAATTTTAAAGGAGAAGGAGAAAATTTGGCGCCTGAGAAGCAGAGCCATCTGGATGTTGGAAGGAGATGAAAACAACAAATTCTACCATAAATTTGCCAATGGAAGAAAGGCAATCAACACCATATGGCAGCTCTAGAATGATCAGGGGCAGGCATTAAATACCTTTCCTCAACTTTCTGATCTGGCCTCCTAACACTTCAAGAAAGCCTACCAAGCCCCCCAGGATATTAATCTTGCTGAAATCATCAGGGTGGCACAACTCTTCCCTAGATATGTGGATCCCGGGGAAGAGGATGAATTAACTAAGGTAGTTACTCTGGAGGAATTGGAACACACCCTAAAATGGTTCAAAAAGGACAAAAGCCCTAGGCCTAATGGATGGTCGGTAGAATTCTATTTGGCTTTTTCTGACATCATTGGGGAAGATCTGCTCCAAATAATAGAGGACTAAATTCCTTGCTCTCATTCCTAAGAAGGACAACTTGGAAACCTTTGAGGATTTTCACCCCATTTCACTCTGCAACTGCATATATAAGATTATTGCCAACATGATGAAACCCATCCTATCTAACCACATCTCACCAGAACAATTTTCTTTCCTACAAGACAAGCAGATTCATGAAGCTGTTGGTACTTCCCAGGAGGTTATCCATACACTACACTCAAGGCGGGGCAAAGGTATGATTTTGAAAGTTGACTTATCTAAAGCTTCTGACAGAGTGAATTGGCTTTATATTAGAATGTTGTTAACTCATCTAGGCTTCCCGTATTTATTCATTAAATGGATCATGAGCTGCATTACTAATATTCCCTTTAGTGTGTTGGTGAACGAAAGTGATTCTCCCTTCTTTACCTCCGGAAGGGGGCTGAGACATAGATGTCCTCTTTTTCCATTACTTTTTCTTCTCGTTATGGAAGGTATCAGCAATATCATTAAAGATGAGCATCATAGGGGCAGACTAAAAGGCATAAAGATTACAGAAGGTTGCACCCTAACAAACCTTTTTGTTGATGACATTCTGGTCTTCATCAATGGTAGTATTGGGGACATTAGTAGCATCAAGGCTACCTTCACTCGCTTTCAAGTGGTCACAGGTATGATTGTTAACGATAGAAAGTCTACACTGACAACAACTGAGTGTACCCTGCATGAGATAATTTTTTCACTTCAACGCTTCCATTTCTCCCAGTTGCAATTAGCAGATGGCCTGAAATATTTGGGCTACAAGTTAAAGCCTATAGGCTATAAAATTACTGACTGGACTTGGCTCATTGCCAAATCGGAAAAAATACTAAACACATGGCATCTTAAATACCTTTCGTGGGCTGGAAGACTCACTCTCATCAAAAGCGTCCTAGAGGCCACCCCGGTGTATTGGATGTCATTGGCTTGGATCCCCAGGGGCATTCACAAAAGAATTCAAGCCATCTGTTGTAGGTTTCTTTGGCAAGGGAACAAATAGGGAAGGATTTTTGCTTGGGGTTAGGTGGGAGGCTCTAAATCTCCCAAAAAAATGGGGCGGGTGGGGCATTCAAAAACTCGAGGATTTCTCTTTAGCTCTTGCTGCAAAACTTGGTTGGAAATTAGTTGCAGCAGACAACCTATGGACGAGGGTTACATATCCAAAATACATATCTCCCCTACACATCATGGATTGGATTAGGAGAGCACATCAAAGTACCTCAGGGGTCTCAATCATCTGGAAGGCGATTCTTAAAGCTTTGAGTCCAACCAGAGAAGGTATCATCTGGAGGATCCGATTTGGAAACACAGTCTGAATTGGTTTTGATCCTTGGGTGGGCTGTGGGGACATGCACTGGCTTCCCAGGGACCTCATTCTATATCTCCAACAACATAACTTAACTTATATTTCTTAGATTGCGGACCTGGAAAATTCCACTTTCCTACATCAAGCTTGGAAATCTGCAGAGCACTTAAACATACCTCCTTTTTGGTCTCAACATTGGGAGGAGTTCACACAATCCCTTACAGACGCCCACATACGAATATTGGAAGGGGATGATGAAATTATTTGGGTTCTATCTAAAAATGGTAGATACTCCCCAAAGGAAGGTTATTGACATTGGCTGCACGAAGGAGGCCTCCTCTGCTAGCTGATTGGTGGAGACATCTTTGGAAATTGAAGGCTCCCCCCAGATCTAGAATTTTAATGTGGACTATTCTCTGGAATAAGATAGCAACAGGAGAAAATTTTCTCAGGCGATCACAACATGGGCTCCACTGGTGCTGTCTTTGTAAACAGGCAATCGAGACAACTTCTCATCTTTTTTTAGAATGTACAGTGACTTGTCATATGTGAAACTGATTTTACAACATATCAATCCCTCAGCTTTATGGATTGGGAACAATTTACTCGATGCTTAGCAAGTTTGGTATCAGACTTCCACGTCCCCTAAGTTTCGGAGCCTCCCTCTCCTTACCTATTGGAAAATATGGACAGCTAGGAATTGCAACATTTTTCAGTATTTGGTGCCTAATTGGGATGCCCTGGCAGCAAAAGTCATTGCTGATTACAATCTTATCCCGAACAATCCTCCTCCTAGTCACTGACGCAACCCCTCTCACCATCAAATAAATTACAACAAACTGTTTGATTTTTTTGATGGCACTGCCCACGAACAGGGCGTGGTGGGGGGGCTATTCTTTTCCTATCCAAACAACACTCCTTCAGCATGCTCATTGGTCTTCACAGATGCACAAACAACTCAGCTGAACTGTTATGAAACCAGCTCAAGAAAAGATAGAAAAGATAGATCAACGCCTTAGAATTCAGCCTCTTCGAGGGGGCAACCTCCTTTACATTACATAAATGAACAATTCTTTGATGATA
>APFE030369754.1:52976-63006 GCA_000404065.3 Pinus taeda
TATCATTATTTGTGAAAAACTAAATCACTTAGACATGGAAAGACCAAAATTTTACCATTATTTGTAAAAAAAAAATTGAATCATGAAAAAAAATTGAATTAAATAGTGGATATGATGACAAACCCTTATATTTGTTTCTTGAGGCTTCACTGCCTTTCAAATTGTGCTACAAATTAAACCATTTATGCATGGAGAATTACTATGTGTAAGTTTTATGATCGTTAAGCTTGTATAGACATCAATTTCAAAGAACATAAATTTGAAGAGAGTTTGTAAATTTGTATTAAGAATTTTAAAAGAAACGAGGTTTTCAAAGTGATGGCCAATAACAATGATTTTTTAATTTTTTTTTGTAAATACTTACAATTAAGTTGAGGATTCAGATTTAGTGTATTTTTGTTTAGGATAACAATTATTTTTAGGTTAAATAATGGTTTGATAACAAGTTCAGTATTCAAATTTTGTGTGTTTTTGTTTGGATCGCTGTAGCATTGCTAATTGTTGAGTTATAACTCTTAATTTAGATTTGTTTGGAAGGAGAAGGCCTTTGGAAGGATGAATGCACATCAAGATTAATAGGGGCAAGTGCCATGCTTATCCCATTTGTGGCTCCAAAATTTGCGTTCATCGCTGCTTGGACAACTTAATGACCGTAGTAGTTGTTCAACTCTTCTTCTAGATCTCAAATCTGCAAATTTTTTGATAATACATAGAAACGCTCGTGATCATACAAGGCATTTTGCAACAAAAGGATGGGATTTTTCAACCAAAGAATAGCTCCAACATATCCAACCATAGCAACCATTAAGTATTTTTTGTCACCTGCAAATTTACACAAAATTCTCGGTTAATTGATTTAATTTTATTTCACCTAAATAATAAAAAAACCTTATAAAATGCAAATATAAACCTTAACGAAAGTCACAAATTACCAAAGCAAGAAACCTTCGATCTTTCAATGCAGACACAACATCAGATATCTGAGAAAATTATTGAACCAATTTATATAAATAAAAACAACTTCAAAACTTCTTACGAGGAAAACCCTAGAAGGGAATAAACATGCACAAATGCTCTTCCATATGCTTTAATATAAGTGAATGCAAAAATATCAAGCGAACACAAAAATGTCAACACTTTCACTAGGAATTCATTGGATTTTGTATAGACTTTAGATTTTGAAGTAATCATTTTTGCAATAGACTCTAGTACAACATATTAAACAAAAATAGTAAATCAATCTTTATATTTGATTCGTCTTTATGCAATAAAATAGAAAAATTGCAATGGAATTCAGAATCATGAAGGATACAAAATTACAAATGTTATCAACTTAAGAAATGCAATAGAACCTTCACATAAGGTACTATGGAAGAACTGTGGGTATTCGGTCTCCATCTTTCTCACGCACATATTAAAATAAGGGCTTAAATATGGAGTTTTCAAAAAACAAATTAGATTGCATAAAACCAAAGAAATTATTTGTAGGCAATCTCAAAACCTATCCCTAGAACAAGAACCAAGCTAGTGAAAACATAAATAAACTTTTATGAATATGAGAAATCCCATCTAGATACAAAGTTCTTATAACTTCAACTCTAAAAAAATTTCCCTTTACAATATTTTATCAAATCAAGCAAAAGAGACGGCTGAATCCAAAATTGAACCAAAATTCAATAAATGTAAAAAAAAATATCCATTTATAGCTAAATCTATATAAATAAAACTTACCTTCAACCCTCTTGAGAGCATTTTCAGGCTTATCAAAGGTTGCCATGGTGATAAACCCCTGTAGACCTCAGAAAATTGAAAACCCACCCACAAAAGACCATATAATGCAACCTAGAAGGTTCTGGTTGCCCATCGAGCACTGAAAGGTTGTGCAAACTGATTAAAACATTTCTATTGTTCATAGGAGGACTGCAAAGAGGCGGCGCGAGGTCTTGTCTTTAGCGGAGAGCAACACGGAGTCAAGCGCGCATTGATATTTGCAATTTTTGATGAATGAAAAAAATGTTCTGATGTGTGGTGGTGTGACATATCCAAATTTGGAGGTCGCAGGGAGATGGTTTGTTTCCTCGAGGGATGAGTGATGAATGGTGCGACAGAGCCAAATTTGGAGGTCGTAGGGAGATGGCTCATTTCCTTGGGAGATGAGCGACGAGTGTCACAATCACCGCTGATAACAAAAATTCATCGCTCACAATTAAATACTTTTTATTTTTCCATCACTTCGCTTTCCCTAGCACCACAGCCGTGGATGTAAGACTCAGACGAAAGTATATTTGCCCAGGTTAAATCCAATTCGTCCAACTAAATTAAAAAATAATTAAAAAATAAAGTCAACGACGCCCCATCCACTTGGGGTCGAAATAGGGACACCTACGACGAAAACTACATTTTTAGCTCTTTAGTCTAGTCATCCAAGTTATGAATATGGACACTCAAGTAATCACCTCTTGGAGCCGCTGTTATTAAGAAATTGTTCCATTCACAAGAGGATATTATAGGGTAATTGACAAAGATGTATTATCTACTCTTATTCTTAAAACGTTGTGATTTTGACACATGCAAAGCCAAAACATTGCCCAAATATATGACAACCTTAAGGATTTTAATGGATTTGTAATCTAATTTGAGAGCTCTTAGAGTCTATTCTCCACCATATAACAACATTGGAACTGCTAGGTACATCCATGTTTTTTTGTACTTTGTGGCTAAGGTACACAAATAATTCATGGATTATCAACAACATAGATGCTTATAAATAAGTGGTGTGAATACTAGAAAGCATTGAATCAGGTAAGCTTTTCAATGGATTTGGAAGATTAAGTTTATTCCTTCTAAACCATGGAGTGTCTAGAACATATGAAATTGACATGAAAACCACCATAACAACACATGTAATGCCTTCAACTCCTTTGACAATCCACCAATAGTGTGGAAGCCTATCATGTCCAAAAAACTATTGCAGGGGTGCATATGCCTCATTTGATTCATGGACAATATAGTGGCAATCACATGTTAATGTGCTATGGCATAAAGCCCCACTCCTATTGTAATAAATACTATAATTACCTTATGGAATTTGACATGGTCATCAAATAGAACTACTACACCAAGTTTGGTCTTATTGTGATAACACTTGACATCGCATTAGTCTAAGCAGTTTATTTAATTCACTTCCTTACCATCCCTAATTTCAGAATTCCGGTAAAAACTATAAGCATTGCTCCTGCGTACGGAGGGCCACATCATCGCGCCTGTTCATACATTTATTTCGTATAGCCATTGGTTCATAAAATACTGCTGCAACTCTAACTTG
Source organism: Pinus taeda (assembly GCA_000404065.3). Taxonomy (NCBI): domain Eukaryota; kingdom Viridiplantae; phylum Streptophyta; class Pinopsida; order Pinales; family Pinaceae; genus Pinus; species Pinus taeda. The sequence continues at coordinate 56,302 of APFE030369754.1, forward strand.
TGATGGTTGAAACCACCATTCACGTTAATTAAAGAATCAACGAGATATATATATATATATATTTAAAAGTATATATGCCAAACATAGACCAAAAAGTGAAAGGATATTTTACATGTGCTTAATTGCTTGGTTGAAAACGTGGAAAAAGAATAATTACCACCATTCACCAAACTCACTTTGTGATTTATAAAATTCAAACAAAAATACAAGGGAAATATTATAAGCGGAAAAATAAATAAAAAAATATTATTATAAAAAGTTAAAAGATAGGTTGAAGTACGAAGTGTAAGAGATAATATTAAAAAAAAAGTGTAGTAAATAGTCAGGCCCATACAACCTATAGCTCCATTAACCATTGACATTTGATAATCTATTAAGGTTATGAAATATTTCATCATAGATATTATCTAAAAAAGAGTAAAAAAATGTCTAAAAAAAAGGTTATAAAGAAGTTTATATATATATATATATATATATATATATAAAAGGGATTACTTTTAAACCTTAAGTTTAGTGATAAACATTAAAAAAAAAGAGAGTTCATCACTGAAGGGAAAAAGTCTAATTTTAACATGAACAAAAAGAGAGTTCATCACTGAAGGGAAAAAGTCTAATTTTAATATGAACAGAGAAATTATGGAATCCATACATAACTTTATATTTTGGATCAGATGTCTATTTTGTGGAGAAAAAGATTAATATTTATCAGTTTATAAAAACCGCACAATACCTTGTCGTAAATGTAAAAAATTGTTTACTCTATAAGAATATCAATATAGCACCCGAATGCAAATTAAAGAATTAAAATAATAAATCACAAAAATTCAATAAAAGAACCAAGCCGCGAAGAAGAAATATAAAGATCTCGCAGATCAGTTTCATGTAAATCAACAGCATGCTACGAAGAAATTTTGCATCTAAGGAACCACAATGAGAAACTTCTTGCACAAGTCAAAAAGTGTAAAACTAATAAGCACAAGTTAGAACAAGAAAAATAAAGTTTTGACAAAAAATTCATCGAAAGTCTATCAAAGAAAGATGAGGAGAATTTATGTTTAAAAGACCTTAACAAAAAATTATTAGAACAAATTTAAAAATTAAAAGATTAAGAGAGGGATAATAGCGACTAGATCAATGATTCAGAAAAAGAAGCATTTTTACGTTTAAAAAAACATAACTAAAATCTTCTTAACCAGATTAAAAAACTTAAGACTGATAAGAAATCATTGAAGAATAGATACAAAGAACTTATCACAAAGAAAGCATCAAAATTTCTAAATGTAGCAGCCCAAGCTGAAGAAACAAACATCGATTCCACTAATCTCACAGTTCGGGCAAATCCAAATTCTACTGAAGTAAAGATGTACTTAGAGGTTGCAGTTCAAATGACTGACACCCCAAATGAGGATTTAATAGCCAAGTCAAAAAGAGCAATGCCCGAAGGAAATCAGGAAACTACCATGAAAACATTTAAAGAAGTTCAAAAAATAAAAAATCTTTATCTACATCCGAATCACAAGAGTAGACACCTTAATAAATCTAAAAATCTATATCACACAAAACATAAACAAACTTATGTTCATAAGAATATTGAAGTGAGCTCATTACGGTCATACGATAACTATTCACCACACATCTCCAAGGATCAGAACATAATATCGACAATTCTGTCTATCGCTCAGAACATCATATCGTCTTGTATTAACGAAGATGAAATATCATAAAAAATAAGATATTCCGAACAACAGAAGAGATCCGATCCTTCATCAATAACCATTGAGGAAAAAGATTTTTGAACGAGACGAAAATGTTATGAACATAAATTATGTAAAAATAGATAATAAATAGATAATAAATAATAATCATAATAATATAAATATAATAATAATAAACGACAATTAATTAACTAATGGTTAGTTAGTTAATAATGAAAAGACATGTCTTAGAGACATGCCTGTTAGTGAAAAGGTACTTACCTGGCTATATATACATGAACCTAATTCTCAATTGTACTCATCCTACATCAATTATTTTATACAATATACAATTTACAATTACTTTCCTACAATGGATGTCCTTGTCTACGAAGTATTTTAAATATTTCCACTGCATATACGACTTTTGGTCGTTACATTGTAAAAACCAAAAGTCGCATACGCAATGGAAATATTTAAAATACTCGTAGACAAAGACATCCATTGTAGGACAATAATTGTAAATGATATATTGTATAAAAGGATTGATGTAGGATAAGTACAATTGAGAATGAGGGTCCTGTATATATAGCCAAGCAAGTACCCTTTCACGAACAAGCATGAATATAAGACATGCCTTTTCATTATTAACTAACTAACCATTAATTAATTATCGTTTATTATTATTATATTTATATTATTATGATTATTATTTATTATCTATTTTTACATAATTTATGTTCATAACAACCACGATGAGTGCTAGGTACTCTTTTGATTGTTCTTTTAACTTAGAAAGTTTTTTTGTAGATGCACTAAGCATGATAACCTCTTTGACTTCTTCTTTAGTGATATGATCATCAACATTATTTTCGACCATGTCAAAAAATGTTTGAAGCCTACATTCAAGGCTCTAATTAGAATGCTCCTAGGATACCTTAAGCTAATCCTTTGTAATGCTTGGGCTTGATATGGCTCTTCTCCTTGATAATACATAAAAGAGTTCACCCGCAAACTCCTTGGAATCCTTTATCCCTATTATATTTTATTGGTGTTGCTATATATGATTGAGCAACCTCATTATTCCAATGTTTCATTAATTTGGCCCTCTAGGAAACATCTAAAATCATAAGTTAATTTTGACCTGTGGCTTTTTGAACCCGCATTTGTATATGGGGATGTTGATATGCTAATTTTTTTGTTGATCTAATAACATCAACTTTTCCTTGAGAACAACACCTAATAATGACAAACTGTCTGGTCCGATTGTAACCTCGCCCAAATCCTAGTCCTCTAAAAACATGAATAAGTGTAGTTTTCTTAAAATCCTAAAATAAAGCACCCCTCACCTATTGTAAATATAAACAGAAATGAAGAAATCCCGAGAGAAAGGATAAAAGATTCTTTTCAATGTTGATTGACTGCACATGCCACAAACCATGATTTATTCTTAAAAATGGATAAAAGGATGAAGAAAGGCAGACACACATAGATAATATGCTTCATGAAAGTATGAGAAACCATATTTTTTTTTTGTTTTGTAAATCAACAGTTTTATATTAATTCATAAAATACATAAGATACAAAATGGTCTGCACACAGACAAATCTAAAACTTCCTCACCTACTCAAAATGTCTATGAGCAGCTAAAACATCATCTCTTGACCCCAAGGCTAACCATGCAGGGTTGCCTAAAGAGGGGCTTGAAACAACATAACAGTTCATCACCCTGGGCGACTAGACAATAGTACCAAAAGAAAAGAAAGAGGACCGGGAGGACCTCAACAGTTACAAGAAACCACTATCTTAGAAACCAGGAACAAAACATGCCAAAACATGAAGAGAGATCTGAAACAGAGAAGCCATTACAACTTTAAGATTACTAATCTTTACTGGGAGCACTCGGGCCGGCCATTGCAGTCATTTTCTCAAGCTGTGGATTCCTCTGAGGAGTGGTGCGCTTCACCTGACTGGTATCGGTTGCCTCCTCCGTGACCTCCACTGCAGCCGTGGATCCCTGACGCATGGAGTGCCTGAGGAGAATGATGAGGACACTCAGTTTCTGTGAGAGGACTTCGACTTCTTGAGTCAGGGCACTGAGATTGAATTCCATGGCATTAAGCCTAGCCAAATGCTCTGTCGAAATGAGAGAGATTGCCTGGTGAGCTTTTTTTTTGATGTCTTCGGCCTGCATGCTAAGCGCCTTGGCTAGCATGGTTTTCATCCTCCACATTTCTCCCCGGGTTCATACAAATTGAGTTGCTCTAGTAGTTGCAATGCCTGGATCATAAAGCCATTCCACTTCCTTCTCTAGATCTTGCGCTTCCAAATGTTCTTCCTCCTCTGTTACCGCCACTTCGAGCTCTTCGATTTTGCGCTTTTCTTTTTGGGTAGTCTAGGTTTAATAGGCCTCCCGGGCCTTTTGCAAGTCTCGGTTAGCCGAAACATTCTGACTTCCTTCACGCACCATAATGCTATTGTAGATCTCAGAAACACTGAAAATCCTAGTAGCACAACGATTGCTATGTTGCGAGTCGTGAGAGAGCTGTGTACCGATCTTCTGGTGGGAAGCTTTAGATATAGTAGAGGGTGGCCAGGTCTAGCCTAAGTTCTCCCACTTTGTCGTTGGATATGCACTAATCTTGCCATAATAACTGCTATTACGAATTCCCAATTCATGTTCATGATACGTATCTAGAGTCTTAACTCTGCCACGCTTGAGCCTATTTGTTGAATGCCATGTGTCCTCCCTTGCGATTTGCTGATGACGCTGATCATATTTTTTGTTGGTTATCCGCCTCGTTCGATGCACTTTGTCCTTATGGATGATTTCCTACTCTTCCTCATGTCCTTCATGGGTCTGTCACCTGATGTTCCTTCGATTGGCTATCTTCATTCGATATTAAGGCGAATTCCTTTGTACCCTTGCACCACTTCTTCTGTTAACTAATGTCTTGTATCGAGAGAAGTGTGTACTTATTTCAAAGTTTGGTACATGTGACCTCATGCCAACAAGTGTCTGGGTAGGTGAAGTGGTGATCGATCCCGTAGTTGGCCAGACAATCAGCCACTGCATTTGCCTTTCTTCTCACTGCTTGCAGTATAATTTTGTTAAGGCATGAGAAGTGCTCCGTTATGAGCTCTGTGACCTTGGCCAGCCTCCAATGTTTCGTTACCTTACTCGGTTTCGCCCCCATCTACAGTCTCCTTGCTGCATTGATAGCCAAAAGAGAACCCCCTTCCACCACTATGGCTCCTGTTTCCAGGCGCCTTAGAATTCTTAGCCCTTGATCTAAAGCTGCAAATTCCATTTCATTGTTGGTTCCTTCACCCAACAATTGACTGAAAATATGTTGTATTTCCCCTTTGTAATCCTGAAGAACACCTCCTATACCTGCAGGCCTAGGATTTCCACGAGAAGCCCCGTCAAAGTTGAGTTTATGAAAGCTTGTCAGTGGTGGAGACCAGGCATTCACGAAGGTGCCTTGTTGTTGTCGCAAATCTGAAGAGACATTGATGGATCCTATCTTAATGCCAAATTCCTTCAGAATTTGTAAGTCAGAGACTAAGAAATCCTTGTTCTGTTATGCTTTCCCTCTGGTGGGAACCATTTCTCTCATGTTTTGTAGAATTGTGCCTTTAATAAATTCTATGCTTTTGGTTTCATTTTGAAACACTCTTTTGTTTCTTTCTTTCCATACCGACCACACTATAAACCCTGGGATAAGTTTCCATAATGCATTGACCATTTGGGTTTTGGAAAAATTACCTCTCCAATTCCCTATACTTTCCTGAATTGAGTTTCTTACCCTGTCCGTTCTCTTAAATATGGTTTCTATCCAATTCCAAAGGCTATCTGTCCATTCACAAGTATTGAGGAGGTGATTCATGGTTTCCTCCTCAATTTCACACAGGGAGCAGTGTGAGGGACCTATGAACCCTTTTTTCGAAGGTTCTCCCAGGTAAGAAATTTAGTGCATCAAGAGCAATAGGAAAGTTTTAATCTTCGGCCAAAGTTGAGCATCCCAAACTTTACTGCACCAATTAAATTTTTCCTTATGTTCATTTTCTTCTATATAGACTATTGCTTCTTTGAGTGAGGAATTGTCCCCCTCGAGCTTGCCCCAACATAGTTGATCAATATTTCGTGCATTCCTTATCTTTCTTTTGTCTAGTTCTGTCTACAGTGCTCTTATACTGTTATTTTCCCCTTTTGGTTGTTTTGTGTCACTGAATATCCACATTTTCCATGCTTGGTTATTATCGTTAGGTTTCTAGTAATGGTTTACTGTTGTCCTCCCTAGCTCCTGGTTTCTTCTTTGAATGGTTAAGAAGTTAGGGCTTTCCAGCTTAGGTAATTGTTGCCAAGCATCTTCCCAGAACAAGGCAGTCTTTCCATCTCGAGCTTCCCAAAAGCTCTATTCCTGAATTATGTTCCAATTAGTTCTAGCAAGGTTCCAAATTGGAGAACCATCAGGGGTTTCTTGCATCCTGATCAAATTCTGTAGGCTATAGTTGTTAGCATACTTTTCTTTCCAATGTTTTCCCCAGAGTAAATTCGGTTCGTTTAGCCACCTCCACCATAACTTGGCTCCACATGCACGGTTGATGGTGAAGGGGTCCTGAAGATTTAACCCACCCAGGTGTTTTGGGTTTGCAGATCTTATCCCATGCCATTAGAGACCACTTCTGCTTCCATGAATTACCTGACCAAAGAAACACTTTCTCGATTTGGATTTTCTGAGGAACACCTTTAGGTGCCGGGAGAATAGAAAGCATGTAATGCGGAATAGCCTGGAGGACGCATTTGGCGAGGACTACACGGCCTACAAAGTTGAGGGCTCTGTGCATCCAATGATGACATCTTTTCTCTAGATTGGAAATAATTCTTTCCCAACGCATTTTTGCCAGGGTTTATCAGTCAGCGGAATGTCGAGGTATCTTGAAGGGAGGTTGCATCTCTTGAAACCTAGGATGGTAGAAATATTTTTTTGGACTGCTAGGTGCGTAT
>APFE030369754.1:65124-88956 GCA_000404065.3 Pinus taeda
TTATTTATTTATTTATTTTTTTCGTGAGCTAAGTGATCATATTAAAATCACCTCCAAAAATAACTTTTGCTGGAGGATATCTTTGCTGCATGTTGGATAGAGCACTAAGCCATAGAAATTTGGCCTCTAGTTTCTGAGGGCCATAAACATTTGTGCATAGAAAGGTTTCTGGATTTCCTACTATTTGGACTTCTATTGATATATGAGATCTGGCAGCTTCAGAGGAAATGTGCTGGATAACCCGTGGATTCCAAAGAATGGCCATGCCCCCTTCCCATCCACTACTTTCTGTTTCTAGGTAGTCCATTCTTTTACCTAGTTTTTTACTGATGTTGACCATTGTTTTGCTGGAGCAATTAGTTTCTTGCAAAAACACTATATCTGGTTGTTCCTTTTGGACTTTCTTCTTTAATAAAGACTATTTTTTAAGGCTATTTAGCCCTCTAACATTCCATGAAATTACTTTCATAATTAACACAGTTTAGGAGGTTAGTGTAAACGCCTCAAGGGCTTTCATCTTACCTGAATTTAGGAGCATCTGTCCCAGTTCTTGTAATGCCTCATTGTTAGTTATTCTTCCTCTTTTTTTCCGGTGCTTTGAGTTGGTGGTGGTTTGATGCAGTCCCTGCCCTCTTACCCCTAGCCCTTTTGTTGTTCCCAAGCTCTTTCTCTGCAACTCCAGTTCTGCTTGTTGTCTTGCTATGAATAAGTTGTTGATTCTGTTTACCTCCTCTTCCGATATGTGTTCCATTCCTTTCTTTTTCTAGTTTTCTACCATGTTTGGTAGATCCATACCTTCTTGTTCAAGCATGTCACTTAGTTCCATATCCTCGAGCCCTATTTCACTGGTTATCATCTCTAAATCTTCTTCTAATCCTTCTGTTGGTTCCTGAGCTTGTGGGATGTTGATCGATGGCTTAGAAATAGGTTCTTTCGTTCCTGGTGTGGTTGTGGGCTGGCTTTCTTTCAATGAATCACTCTCTGGATTGTTGTCCTTTGACTCCATGTCTGATTCTAACACCTCAAAAGCATTGCTTGTGTTTCTGAGGGAAGTGCTTGCTTTATTTTGTTGTTTTTTGTTTGCTCTCTGTCTAGCATTAGGTCGAACAAAGGCCTCCTTATTCTTATCTCCTTTGCTCTCCTTGGTTTTCTCCACCGTTTTGTTCATTGGGCATTCTATGATCAAATTTCCATGCTCATGACATTTCCTGTAGCGGAATGGGATCTGCTCATAGTCTATAACTTGAAAATACACTTCATCTCTGTATTCCAACCACAGGCTCTCATGAAGTGCTCCCAAAACATCCATTTCTACACAGATTCTAGCACATGAGGTATATATTTTCTGTAATGTCACCTCTGAGGCTTTGATGAAGGTACCTAACTTGTTGCCTATCTGTTCTAGAGCTGCATGTCCCCAATAGTCAATCGGTAGAGAGAATAAGCGAATCTAGACTAGTACCTATTTGAAGGTTTCCTATTCTGGCATGAAGTTGTGTTTCCATGGTCTCATGTAAAGACCTGCTGAGGCAAAGAAATACGACCCTCCATCAAATATTCGATCCTTATCTTCCAGATTGGAAAAAACCACTGTAAAGAACCCTTTGGCTCCTAAGTGGAGTCTTACATCCCCTTTGGGTTTCCATTGTTGCTTTATCCACATGCAGAGTGCTCGTTCTATTGGCCAGAAACCCATGAACTTGCAGATCACTACATGTTCTACCATGTGGTCATGATATGCCTGTAGTTCCAGGTTAGAAATTATTACCCGTAGGGTATCAGTGGCTTTGGGCTTGCACAGTCCCTGGGTTTCTTTCTTCTTGGCTGCCGTCGTTGTTCCTTCCTATCTTGCCTTGGCTTGGTTTAGATCCTCTTTCTCTTTTGATTGTTCATCCTCAGGCTCATTTCCTTGTGAAACCTGTGCTGGGAAAGGTTTTGTACTGTCTCTGTTCGCTGTATTATTGCTTCCAATGATTTCTTTCTGTTTCTTGGTATCTTTGCCCTCATTGCTTCGCTTTCACTTGTTGGTCAAATCTTCCTTGCTTGACTTCTCAGAACCTAATATTTTCACTCCGTCCAGTGCAGTTTTCTCCTTGTGCATCATTACCTGTTTGTATGATGGGGTCCTGATGGACCTCGCGTTTTCCATATGTAGGGTCAGAACCTACCCTCCTCTGCGAAGCTTTGCCACTCTGGCACTGTCCTCCTCCAGAGTTGATACTCAGGCTACAGTTGAATAGGTCTTCCTCAAACCCTAGCTGCCATTTGCTCAGTTCAGAAGCTCTCCATTCGCTATTCCGGTCAAGATTAAACCATCAAGAAACTATTATGTTAGTTTTTTGTATGAGAAACCATATCATTTATAGATGATTAGGCTATTTTAAAGAGTTTGTCTAAGATAGAGAGAATTGTGAAAACTTTCATAAGCAAGTGAGACCCAAAAATTTTAAATCTGCAGGGTGAAATTTTTGGGGGTTGTTGTAGCTGCAATAACACCTTGTATATGAATAATTTAATATTTTAAGTGGGGAGACTATTCTTACTCTCCAAATTCTCCCTTTCTTCCATTCATGGGGTTCTCTCCTTGTATTCTTCCATTTTTTACTTCTTCCCCATTATTGTTGTAGGTTTTAAGATTTTAAGAGCCATTTGAACTTTCGGGAAAGACTTTTATTGATCCTAAAGTGATGCAGACTGCATTTCAGGTTCATATTCAACTGTCCTCATAGAAATAAACTTGCTGTTGATTTGGGGTAGCATCGGATGTGCTCTAGCCACGAAAATGGGTGGAGAGGCTAAGGCACATGAGGTCTCCAATACCCATAAATGGTTTGGGCAGATTCTAAACAGTTTGGGAGATATTAAAATAATTAATATTTTTAATGAAGTCCCTAAGTCTAACTTAGGGAAGATAAAATATTAATGTGAATTAATATAAAACTGTGTTAGAATGGTCCAAAAGTCATGGATCAAGCCAGATCTAATCTTAGCCATTGATTAGGGACTTAATCTCAATTGTTAATTCATCAACGAGAAAAGTATAATAGGAGGCTTGAGGGTCACTTGGAGAACACACCAAGAGATTAAGATTTCAACTTTCTGGGGCTAGGTTTGCTGAGAATGTTGAGAGAGTGATCAGAGTTGCAGCTGAGGGGTAGTGAATACAGAAGCAGAGAGGCAGAGATAGTTCCAGGAGGATCAATGCAACAACCGAGAAAGCTGACATGGAGGGTAGAAGCTGGAATTGTCGGGAATAGTTGGAACTGCCAGAACAACCGAGAAAGTTGATGCAAAAGGCAGAAGCTGAAACTGCTGGGAAAGATGACGCAGAGGGAAGAAGTTGGAACTTCTGGGAACAACCAAAACTTCCAGAACAGTTGGGAAATCTGACGCAGAGGGCAGAAGCCGGAATTGTCAGGAAAGCTGACACAGAGCGCAGAAGAGGCTGACGTAGTCCCTAGGGGTTGACGCTAGGGTTTTTCATGGGGCAGATTGGAGCTGAGGAGTTTCCGGAATGTTTATCCAGGGTTTCAGCTGGAGCATTTGTCTCTGAAGGAGAGATACTACTGCCGAGATTATTCTCTATTGGGTGAGCCGGTTTTGGTACCCAGATTGTTTTCAGAAACTGTATAATAATAAAACCCTTAGATATCTGCACCAGTTTTCCTGCATTGGGTTTTTCCGGGGACATTGGTCCAAAAACAAAGGTGTCACTTATGTGTTTGTTTTGTTTCCTTTAGTTGATGATCTATAATGTGTTGAGCATGTACTTATATTTATTTCCAGTATTTACATGGTAAATAACTTGTTAATTAACATAACAAGTTGGTAGGAATAAATAAGAAAGTACATGAATGGTTTCTAACGGGTTTAGACTTAGAAATTCCAACATGGTATTAAAGTGTGGTTGCAGATCACAGGAGAATTGAGGACATCAGCCGAGCATAACAACAACATCAATAATCAACTGTCCTAAGTGACAAAGTTGATCCTTGCAGAAGGTGATAGAGGAAGGACTGACGTAGAGGGATTGTGTCATCATTTTGGGCCAGAGAAAGACAACACAGAGGCTAAGGGAGGCATAATCAGGCTCACGCAGAGCCACGCAGAGGCCAGGAGGGCTTACGTAGTTGGATGGGGGAGATGATTTGCTGGTGTTGGGATTGCGCAGATCCAAGTGGCTCAATCATTTAATTGCTAGGGTATAGGAGGTTGTGGGTAAGTTGGAGAGTGAAGCTGGTGGGGTATTGTAGTCAGAACAATACCTAACAGGGCAAGACCAAGGGGAGGGAGTTGGTGCCAAGGAAGATTTCTAACCAAGGAATCCAGATCAGTGGTGCAGTTGCATAGATAATTGGAGAGGGGCAACTTGACAGTTGGAAGAAGGATTTCCAGGAGGAAAATTGGGACTCAGAGGGAGTCCAGTAGAGAACTTCCAAACGGGAAGTAGAGAGACTCGGAGGAGTCGAACAGAGAACTAGAGAGACTCAGCAGGAGTGGAACCAAGAAATTCTAGGCGGGAAGTAGAGAGACTTGGAGGAGTCGACAGAGAAGAGTAGAGAGATGACCATGAATGGGATGAGGGATCAAGGTAGGCTAGACGAAGCGTCCAACTCTGTGGTCTGGAAGGCCAGGATCCTGTCCATTCTAGATAAACATCATATCAAGGCCTTCACCTTGAGGGATGATGATTGTGCCATGAGTACTCATGTGCCACTTGAGAATAAGTGGGGAGACATCGAGGTACCCAATCTCTTGGATTAAACGTTGCTACGGGAGCCCCGAAGAGGAGTAGCAGGACTGGTAGATGTCAGTAGAGACAGATGCGGATGGAGTGACAAAGGGAGATACAATGTAGGATTCCTAGGATAGCGTGAGGCTAATAGGTTGCAACAATGCAAGAGGCACGGGAGTGTTGCACCAGTGCAGGATGGCACAGAGAGGTGTGCAACGGTGCGAAATGCACAAATTTGTTGCAACAACGCAGAGGTAAGAGAGGGAGCACTTGTCAGTGATAGAGGGAGGTTCAACATCAGGAGTGTTTCTAGCCTAATGGAGATGTTAGAGTTAGGAGATCAATTACTTACTTCTCAATAACTGAGTTGAAGTGCGACAGCTAGTAGTGGTAGTACTATGGGCAACATGATGTAGCATGATGAGAGGAAGTTATAGTACAGATGCAATAGTGGCAGTGGCAGGGCCATGGGTAGCAATACAAGATGCAACGATACAAAGGATGTTGGGTAGTAGGCCTAGCATCAACACAGGGATCAATGTCGAATGATTAGAGTGATGCTCAGTGAGGAGTATTACTAGAGCACAATCCTCACTAAGAGGGAGTGTTGATTTGGGATAGCATCGGATGTGATTAGCCACGAAAATTGGTGGAGAGGCTAAGGCACATGAGGTCTCCAATACCCAGAAAGGGTTTGGGCAGATCCTAAACAATTTGGGAGATATTAAAATAATTAATATTTTTAATGGAGTCCCTAAGTCTAACTTAGGGAAAATAAATATTAATGTGAATTAATATAAAACTATGCTAGAATGGTCCAAAAGTCATGGATCAAGCTAGATCTAATCTTAGCTGTTGATTAGGGACTTAATCTCAGTCGTTGATTTGTCAACGAGAAAAGTGTAAGAGGAGACTCGAGGGTCACTTGGAGAACACACCAAGAGATCAAGATTTCGACTTTTTGGGGCTAGGTTTGCTGAGAAAGTTGAGAGAGTGATCAGAGTTGCAGTTGAGGGGTAGTGAATACATAATCAGAGAGGGAGACATAGTGTCAGGAGGATCAATGCAACAACTGGGAAAGCTGACGCAGAGGACAAATGCTGGAATTGCCGGGAACAACCAGAATAGCTAGGAAAGCTGACACAAAGGGCAGAAGCCGGAACTGCCAGGAACAATCAGGAAAGCTGATGCAGAGGGCAGAAGCCAGAACTGTCGGGAACAACCGAAACTACCGAAACAATTGGGAAAGATGATGCAGAGGGCAGAAGCTGGAACTATCAGAACTGCCAGGAAAGCTGACGCAGAGTGCAGAAGAGGCTGACGTAGTCCCTAGAGGCTAACGTTGGGTTTTTTCATGGGGAAGATTGGAGCTGAGGAGCTACCAGAGTGTTTATCTAGGTTTTTAGCCAAAGCATCTATCTCCAAAGGAGAGGTAATACTACTGATATTATTCTTTGTTGGGTGAGCCGGTTTTGGCACCCAGATTGTATTCAGAAACTGCATAATAATAAAACCCTCAGATAGCTACACCGGTTTTCCCGCATTGGGTTTTTCCAGGGACATTGGTACAAAAATAATGGTGTCACTTGTGTGCTTGTTTTTTTCCTTCGTTTGATGATCTTTAATGTGTTGAGCATGTACTTGTATTTATTTCCAGTATTTACATGGTAAATAACTTGTTAATTAACATAACAAGTAGGTAGGAATAAATTAGAAAGTACATGAATGATTTCTAATGGGTTAGACTTATAAATTCCAACACTTGCAAGATCAATTAATACATATTGCTTCTCCGAGGTGTTGTGAGAATCCATGGTCTCATAATGGAATGTGGCAACACCTATGCACTCATTTTTATCTTTAGATATAGTACGCTTCTTTTTGGACATGGAAACTAAGGTTTCATTTTTTTGGAGCGTTCTTATCAAATAATTGATTTACAAGCATTTCAAGCATTAGAGGTGTTCCAAGCAATGTTGGAATTTCTACCCAAGAATTTACACTATGTTTTTATGTTTTGAGCTTTGTTCAATTAGAAGGAAATCAAATCTTTGGTAAATTCCAACTTATATTATTTCATTGAGTTTACATAGCCCGAATCCTTGTTTTTCATTTCTTGGTGCTTTATCTTTCTCAACAAAATAAGGAAAATCTTGTAATACCATCATTTTGATCCTTGATTCAATCTTGTGAATGTACATGATGAATGGATAAAATCCAAATGACACAATTTGTAACTAGATATTCAAAGTAAATAAAAATTATCATACTGATTGCTAAAGAAAAGGACAAAAGAATGCGGGATATGACTCCACAAAAGGTTAAAAACAAGGGGGTTCAGTAGGCTAAGGAAAGGACCATAGTAAGAGAATTAACCCAAAGTCTTGTAAAATTTAATTATGATCTTTATTATTAGCTTATTATGATTTAATTAAGCATTGGGGGGAATTACTGCATGAAGAGATATGTGGCCCCTTCAAAATAAAAAAATAATAATAGAAAATTATGGTGGTATGGAATGGTATTGGTAGTAATTGTGGATATGTCACTACAAATAATAATTCCTTGGAATCCTAGCAATGAGATTTCTTGGCCAAACCTATATTGGAGCATTGGAGGGATGTGGGATAACCTAGGTGATTTCTCAATAGATAATGGGATCCCATTCCTTGGGTTGTGCAACATTACAAGGAAGAGTGTTGTGGATTGGGAATTATCGTAGGTGCAATGTGTTGGAAAATGTAACTAGGTTCGGTCTTCATTAAATGTATTTGAGTCATCTTGTACTGTACTTTTCAAAAGAATAAAGAAAATAATAATAATAATTATTATTGTGATTTATTAAAGCATGGGTTTCATGCTTGGGTCACCATGTTTTAGGTCAAAGTCCCCATTGAGGATTTCTAGGATTTATTCGGAGAAAGGGAAAATTGAAACTTTGGTGCAACTATCTCTCTCTCTCTCTCATACCCTAGTTTGGAAGATTGAAGTTCCCTTATTGACGCCGTAGCTAGTTTCCATATGATGCCGTAACCAATTGCCGTGTTGATGCCGTGGCCAGTTTCTGTATGATGCTGTCACCTCAATAAGATGTATTGGGACAAGATCAAAGGTTCTAAGTGAATATCAAAGTCTTTCAGTAAACATTGAAGTCTCCAAGGCAAGGCCGAACTTGTTAGGTCGAAGAAAGTGCTGCCACTACTGCTAGGTCGAGAAGGATCATTTGCAAGTAAGGAAGAACATTGACTTGGTGTGGAGGAAAGTTTGTGTCAAGGTTAAGAGTATTGGAATATCTCTAGAAAACTATTGAAGGAATAATTGCTGACTGAGTTTTCCCCTAGAGAGGGGTTTTTCCCTGGTTGTGAGCCTAGATTTGGTGTCCATTGTTTATGTGTTATTTCTTTGGTAATTTCTTGATGAACTAAAAGAAAGAAGATTTAAAATAATCCTAATAAGAAGTGAATAAAATCACAATTAATTATCAAGTAGAAGAAAATATTTCTGCCTTTCTGAATTTCTAACATTGATCAGAGCTTTGGTGAAGAAAGAAGAAAAAGGCAGTCTCAAGCACTTGATCAAGGAACCATTCAAAAGGGTTATTTCAGGGAAGAAGTCCACTATATTAAAGGAAGATTTATAACACAATCAAGGGGAAAAAAACTTGAAGGAGCCTCAAACTACAGGTCTTGGAAGAAGACGATTGACCTCTTCCTTGGAAAGAACAAGGTACTAGACTTGGTAAAAGGAAAAGTAAAGAAGCCTATAGATGGCTCCATTGATGTTGACAAAGTAAAATTCAGAGAATTACAATTGGTGGCCATGAATATAATGGTAGAAGGAATAAAAGACTATCTTGTCCCATTTATAGCCAACATCAACCATGCTCAGGAAATGTATGAAGCCTAGTCAAAGTTATTCACTATTAAGAACATTGGTCAAGTGGCAAGATTGAGGAATGAACTAAGGACCACAGAGATGAATAAAGAAGATACATTGGCCTCCTTCTTTGTAAATATAGCAAGAATCAAAGATGTTCTTTTGGCCATTGATGAAATTGTTCCAGACGAGGAACTCATGATTATTGCTCTATTATGATTGCCACCTACTTGGGGTGAATTTGATGCAAGAATCAATAGTTGGAAGGAAGGTCCCACTTTTGAAGAACTATGGGCTGCTTGCAGTCAAGAAGAATTGAGGATATTTCTAGTTTCCAATCCTAAAGGAGCATAAGATGCCTACATTTCTCAACACAAAAGAAATAAATCGAAAGGACCAAGGAATAAAGTAGACATGTCCAAGGTAGAATGCCATCAATTTAATGAGAAGGGTTACTACAGAAGTGACTGTTCCAACAATACAAAGAATAAGAAGAGAGATAGAGTTCATGCTAACATTGCTGAAGAAGGAGACCCAAAAAAATTCAAACCTGAAGAATATGATATAAGGGACTTACATTATTAAGTCCTTTTCTTTTAGTCTTAGATATTATATTTTGTATTTCTATTGATTAGGATTTATAGGTTTGAACATTTTTTTGGAAAAGAACTTTTTCTTTTGTTTTATAAGTTTAAAGGCATCCCTCAAGCTTTGGAGGGAGACCCCAACAACTCCCAAAGATAAGTATCTCATTTCCTTTCAGTTTTTGGTTTCATGTACTCATCTACCTTTTATTATATTAAATGTTAATAACCATTCTCCCTCTATTGTCTTGATTAGGAAGACATCTGCTATATCCTCAAGGATTATGGAAGAAATCCACCCAATATAAGGTTTTTCAAGAAACAAAGGTATGCCTTAAACTACAAAACATTGACTTAAGTTTATAGTAAATGTTTATTCATTTGACAATCTATTACTAACATTGTTGTGTCTAGCTATATTGAATCATACTGATTCTTTTTCTGGGTGATTCATCAATTGATAAATCTACCCCACTCATATTCTTAATTGATTTCATATAACCCTAGACAGGTTCTTTGGAAAACCCTAACCTAAGGGTATGCTGACAATGTGTGTGAAACCCTAGCTTGCTTAAGGGTTATTGAAACGCTATTTGAAGTTCTTGTTGATGATGTCATGTTTGGGATTTTGGTATGATCATGAAATCTTAACTTGTTATGGTTGAATTATGTTTGTGTGAGATCTCGAACCTTTGAAATTTTGGAATAGTAGGGTTTGCTTTGCTAATTTATGAAACCCTACCTATTTAGGGTTTGATTGAGCTGATAAGAAAAACCTTTTTTATGTGTAAGACCCTAGGAATGAAGCCCTAGGTATATACATGTGTACATTTGGTCAAAGCCCTAGCTTGGTCTAGGTCAGTATATGTCTAATGTATTAATGTCGTTTGATGTATGATATTATTATGCATGATAATGAATTCCTAGATATGTGTGTTGACCTAGTTATTGATGGTCATAAGTTTTAGGATTTAATATAAGTCCTTGTTTGAGATTCTAGGATGATGATATTTGGAAATCTAGGGTTTTGTAGGTAAACTCTAGTACTGGTTAAATTATATAGTATGTCTAATATAACAATCTAAGATATATTTATATAATGATTGTTGAGATTATGAAAATGAAATTCTAGGGTTTGGAGTTAAACCTTAGTAGAAGTAAAAATCTCTGATGTATGATGAAACTGTGATAATTTGAGATTTGCGTAAGATTATTGAAATTTGAGTTTTAGTTGTGATCGATGGTTGATTGAAAATCTAAGGTTTAACCCTTGTGGAAGATGGTCATGGATGACTAAGCTGTGATTGGTTTTGATTGATTAATACTCTTGTATGAAATCTAGGATTTGTATGAAACCCTAGTGAAAAGTCTAACATATGAATTTTGAAAGTTGTTAGATTCCTTGTAGATCTATATTTGTTTGAATTGTTTCTAGGGTTTATGATGCAGGAGGGTATGCCATACCTTAGGAATAAACAATGATACCCTAGATGTAATGAAAGTTGTGATGAAGTAGTCTAGGGTTTATGACAAAGTCCCTAGCAAGATGTTGAAGAGTAGATGTATCTTGTTTGTAATTAAGTTTGGGTATCTGATATATATATAAGGATGAAATGCTTTAGTAATTATGATATGAGTAACTTCATGCTTCTAGAGATTTGGTTGTACTTGCTATATAAGTTGTGCAGGCACACAATATTCAATATGGTGAAGATGTTCATTGATGTGATAAGCACATGGATGATGATAACTCTCATGAAATGAAGCCACATAAGATCCTCTAATGTTGAAAAGAATTTGATCTCCCTGGGTTAATAGGGAGCCTGAATAAGAAATATCTCCCCGAGATTAAGAGGGAGTATGGGAAGCTCCCTGGTTGAGAGGGAGGGCATAACATAGTTTTGATTGGAGAATGCATTGTGGAAGATATGTTGCTTGGATATGAAGTAGGAAAGTGTATGATTTAGGAATCTTCTGTCAAAGAATTGGTTGATAGGCCTACTATAATGAGAAGTAACATCTGTTGTCTGGAAGACCTCGAATGTTTGTATTTGATTATGTGAAAGTATATTATTGATTAGGGTTGTGTTTGTATAGGTGAATCTCTTAAAGGTTTTGAGAGCATGCTGGTTACCAATTAGTTTGATTGGGAGAGATTGGTTATCCTTGATCTGCTAGTTCAAGGAGTGTTGAGGCTTTGCGAGTGAATCATTTCTTGGCAGGACATCTGGTTGACACTTTGCATTAATGTCTAGATCCTGAAGTTGGAAAAGGTGGTGTTGTTTACAGAGCTCTGTTTTTGGATACACACATGGATCTTTGGGTTAATCGTTAACAAGTAAGCTTGTGGTACCTAGAGAGGTTGGAATCTTGAGTCCATATTATTCCCACCTGGATAGATTACCCTGGCCAAGAATCTAGTTCGTGGCATTGTAGTGCCTAAATTGTTGAGAGACCAATGGATAGATTTCCCTGGTCAAGAATCTAGTCCATGGCATTGCAGTGCCTAAAGTTCTTCATGGTTCATATAGTTGAGATCTTCCTTGTACTTTTAATTGATGAATACCTCCCTAGTTAAGAGGGGGTGTTGGGAAATGTAACTAGTTTCAATATTCATTAGTTTGAGTCATCTTGTAATGTACTTGTCAAAAGAATAAAGAAAATAATTATTATTAGCATTATTATGACTTATTAAAGCATGGGTTTCATGCTTGGGTCACCATGTTTTAGGTCAAATTCCCCATTGAGGACTTCTAGTATTTATTCTGAGTCAAAAGAGTCATTGTACTTTTAAAGAGACCCTTCTTGTGGTTTTGAATCATGTAAAAAGGTTAAGTATTGAGTCAAATTTGAAACAAGTTAGTCTTAAGATGATCAAGTCGGCCTCAAGGAGGGCTATTAGACCTCATCAAAGGAATATAAATAGAGAAATTCAAATTCCATTTGAAGCACTCTCTCACAAAAGCAAGTTCGATCTCTCTTGAAGCCAGAATAAGTGAGAAATAAAAGAAGGAGGAGAAGGAAGTGCGAGTTTGGTCTAGGAGAAGGAGAAAGGGAAAATCAAACCTTTGGTGCAACTATATCTCTCTCTCGTGCCCTAGTTTGGGAGATCGAATTTCCCTTATTGATTCTATAGTCAATTTTCGTATGATGTCGTAACTAGTTGTCGTGTGACGTTGTCACCTCAATAAGCTGTATTGGGCCAAGATCTAAGGTTCTAAGTGAAGCTCAAAGTCTTTCAGTAAAGATCGAAGTCTCTAAGGAATGGTTGAATTTGTTGGGTCAAAGAAAGTGTTGCCATTGTTGTTGCTACTAGTAGGTCAAGAAGGATCATGTGTAAGTAGGGAAGAAGGATGAATTTGTGTGGAGGAAAGTTTGTGTCAAGGTTAAGAGTCTTGGAATATCTCGAGAAAACTATTGAAGGAAGAACTACTGACTGAGTTTGCCCCTAGAGAGGGGTTTTCCCTGGCTGTTAGCCTACATTTGGTGTCCATTGTTTATGTGTTATTGCTTGATGAAATAAAGGAAAGAAGATATAAAAGAAACCTAATAAGAAGTCAAGAAAATCACAAGAGATATCAAGTATAAGAAAATATTTCCGCCTTTCTGATTTTCTAACATAATGAATGTCTATGAGCTTGGAATTAGGTTGTAAGAAGATAAATTAGATCTAGCCATAGGAAGTGCATTCCCCTTGTGGATTCATAGCCTCATATTGTTTATTTTACTAGGGAAATGCTAGAAAAAATTTCTTTTGCAGATCACACAATCATTTTTATTATTAACATTTTTCATCATGAAGCAGTAATAATAAAATTCATTCATTAGCATGAAAGAGTAGTAGTAAATCACTGTAGAAATACCAAGGAAACCTGAGACAAGAGACACAAAAATTAAGCCTAAGTTCAGGGAAAAACCCATAAGGGGAAAACCCATAATTCTTTCTTATGTGAGAGAGAGAGAGTCCAAGATACATCAGTACATAAAAAACACTATCAAGATAATAAAAAAACCAAAAACCAATAATAAGGCAGGTGCCAAGCCAAGCCCAACAACCATCCCTCAGATTTATGGCCTCCTTATTTCCTCTTGAAATTCAATGGATTAGAGATGAATAGAACAAATTTGATGTGTCAAATAGGGAGGAATCCTCTCCTTTATATAGAATTACAAGGTGGGTATAATGGGTGCCTTTAGGAGCCCAACCAAATTGAATTAACATGAGGCCAACTTGAGGATTTTGGAGGGAAAATTATAATTTCAAATTTTCCATTTTTACTTTCTTTTCTTCCTTTAATTTTCATTGATGGAAATGTCGACCATGGCTACAATTTTCAACACAACTCAGAGGTGGCCTTTGTTGTAGATATAATTGGTGTAGTAGGGAGCCTATGGGTGGGTGGAACATGCTTATCTATAGAAAATTAGTGAAAAATACTAGATAGATAAGTGTTCATAAATATTCTTGTGATAGATAAGGTTCCTAAATATTTCTATGACAAGTAAGTGTTCTTAAATATTTTTGTGACAAATAAGTGTTCCTAAATATATCTATGAATTGTGTTGAATTAATAATGAATCATTAAGGTTATGTTATGATTGAATTTATTTCCAGTTTATTATTTTATTTTCCTATGTTAGTCTACATTGATCATTTTTGGATCATGAATAATGGAATGGATACAATTAGATTGCATAAACCCATAATGTCCTACCCACTAGTAGTAAATAACTAATAACAAATGAGTTTAATTCATTAATAAAAAAAGAAAATTTGAGTGTTTAAGGGAAGTACTCCATATCCTTAAAGTGCACATAGGGCATTGGGTATGTTATATAAAGGTATTATAGGTTTTGGTTACAATACTAATACTGTATGGATCGAAATTTAGCTATATATAAAAAATTGAAATATGTGATAAGGGTTTGATGAAATTCCTTCATGAGAAAGAATGGGGGAAATATTGTTTAGAGGTTGCAAATGGTGAATTTAGCGCTGATTAGATTTTGGCCCATTCTATATAGTTACAAAAATTTATTTGCATCAAAAATTTCAAAATAAATGTGGATATGTCACTTGCATTTCATCCTCACCACATTGCCTCTTCAAGGTTGTAGTGGTTCCACTGTACCTTCCCTACCTTGTGATTATGCTCCTAAGAAAAATGACCATTTCCAACATGCTCAGTAGTTGTACTTGTTTTTTTTAAATAATGACACATGAAACACATTATGCACTTTTATGGGAACAAGAAACACAATCATGTATGAAACTTATCATATTCTATTGGTGTAGTAGGGAGCCTATGGGTGGGTAGAACATGATCATCTATAACAAATTAGTGAAAAATACTAGATAGATAAGTGTTCATAAATATTTTTGCGATAGATAATGTTCCTAAATATTTCTATGACAAGTAAGTGTTCTTAAATATTTTTGTGACAAATAAGTGTTCCTAAATATATCTATGAATTGTGTTGAATTAATAATTAATCATTAAGGTTATGTTATGATTGAATTTATTTCCAGTTTATTATTTTATTTCATCCTCACCACATTGCCTCTTTAAGGTTGTAGTGGTTCCATTGTACCTTCCCTACCTTGTGATTATGCTCCTAAGAACAAGGACCATTTCCGATATGCACATTAGTTGTACTTGGAAATTTCCTTCTAGTTCCATTTGAATAAAAGTCCAACTAATGACATGGTTAGGGTCATGGATGTTTTTTTTCTTTTCAATAATGACACATGAAACACATTATGCACTTTTATGGCAACAAAAAACACAACACAAGCATGTATGAAACTTGTCATATTCTATCCAAGATCTAAAGGACCACAAAATCTAGCTACAAATTTATCCCAATTCCCAAACTTCAACAACCTTTTATTTGGTTCAGTTTCAAAAATAGATTCTCCCCAACTTTAAATTCCCTTGGTATTTTTATTTTATCTACTTAACTCTTTTGCATGTCCTATGTTGTCTCTAAATTCTATTTGATTTTAATCATTTTCTCTTCCATTTCTCTAAGCAATTCTAGCCCAAGTGCTACTTTGGTTGTGGAATTGTCCCAACTAATTGAAATATGACACTTTTGTACCATGAAATTTCTCAAACCAACTCATTATCAGTGAAGTTAGATATCCACTCTTGTAGGAAAATTCTATTAAATGTAGGTAATCATTGAATTTCAATGGCTTATCCATTACATACTCTCTTAACATGTCTTCCATCACTTGATTCAATCTCTTTGTTTTCCCATCTATTTGTGGATGATATGATATATTGAACTTCAAATTTGTACAAAACCCTTGAATAATACTTTCAAAAAGTTTGATGTAAACTTTGGATAAATAATTGCATTAGGTATCATGTGAAATTTGGAAATATCCTTCAAGTAAGTATATATTATACTAGTTTCCTTAGGATTCAACTTAATTGGAAGAAAGTCAGTAGATCTGGTTAATTTTCTCATCACTACCATTATTAAATCATGTTGTCTTTCTATGTTTGAAAATATAAAGATAAAATCAATAGTTACCAATTTCAATTTCCACTCTAAAATTGGTAATGGTTGTAGAAAACTTGCTACATGTCTATGCTCAAACTTTACTCCTTGACATTGCATGCACTTGGCTATATAATCAACCAAATACTTCTTTGCTCATGGCCAAAAGTATTGACTTATTACTACTACAATTATCTTTAGATAACCATTATGTCCATCATATGGAACATTATGCATTTATTTTAAAACAATCTTCTTTAATTCATAACAAATAGGAACATACACTATGCTTTTATACATAAGAATGCCATTCTCTTCTGACTTAGAACCTTCATCTTTTGTTGTAAACCTTATTTTATATGAATATAATGTTCATTGGTGGTAACCATCTCAAGAATTATTTTTCTCAATTTAGATTCGCACATGCTAATGGTTTTAGCATGCATTGCATGTACTCTTATATGGAGTGCATCAATAACCTTTTTCTCCTTCCCTCTAGTATGTTTAATATCAGAGTCATCTTTTCTAGGAAATTTTATCAATTTTGTTTACCTAGCATTTAAATTATTTTGTTCAAATAAATATTTCATGCTATTATGGTTCGTTCTTAATTCGAACTTTCTTCCCGTCAAGTAATGTCTCTGCATATTTACCATATGAACTATCACATGAGTTCTAACTCATGTGTGATATAGTTATTTTAATGCTCTGAAATCTTTGCAAGTTCATAACAAATCATGTGCCCATTTTGAATAAGAACTCCACCAAGTTCCTATTTGCAAGCATTTGTACGTACCATAAAATCTTCATTTGAGTCAATTATAGTAAGAATAAGTGCTCTAGTAAGCAATTCCTTTAATAGCTAGAAGTTGTATTCATACTTTGTTGTCCATTCAAATATAATTCCCTTCTTCTCTAAAGATGTAATTGAGTGAGAAATCTTGGAAAATCCTTCTATGAATCTTCTGTAGTATCCAACAAACCCCATAAATGACCTTACCTTGGTTATGTTCTTAGGTGTAGACCATTACTTAACAACTTTCATCTTATCTAAATATATTGTTTATTTCTTCCTCGAAGATGATGTGTCCTAGGTAACAAATCTACCTCTGACAAATGGAACTCTTGCTTAACATCACATATCATTTATGTTTTCTTAGCACTTGTAGTACTAATTTCAAGCACTCTCCATGGTCCTCCTCTAAATTTGAATGAATAAGAATTTCATCTAGGAATACAATGACTGCATTAAAGTAATTTATAGATATTCCATTCATTAAGCACATGAAGGTAGTTGGTGCATTTATCAATTTAAATATAAACACTTCAAATTCGTAGTGCTCATACCCAGTTTTAAAAGTTGTCTTACTAATGTCTTCACCATCTATCCTTATGTAATGGTAGGCCAACCTTAGATCTATCTTTGAAATTATCTTTCCTCCTCTCAATTGATAAAGTAGGTCATAAATTCTTGGTAAAGAGTATTTATTTCTCATAGTAACCTTGTTTATTTTTCTAAAATAGATGCACAATTACAAAGTCCCATCGTTCTTCTTCATATTTTTTTTTTGGTCCCCCTAAGATACTTTTTTCCATATATAACACTTTAAAAATCCTTCTAATTGCATTTGCAGTTGATTTACTTTGGGTGTACTCATTATGTATAGAGTCTTAGAGACTGAAGTAGCTCTAGGCATCAAATTAATAGAGAAATCAATCTCATTTTTCGTTGGTAAAATTGGTATCTCCCCTAATACATCTTCATACTCCTAAAACACTAGAAATTCCTCGATATATGTGCTTGTACACTTTCATGGCTATTCCAAATAGAGGCATACAATTGAGACCCTTTCATAAAGAATCTCTTGAGCTATAAGGATGAAATCTCCCTTGTAGAAATGAGTTTGGGGATACCTTTTAATGTTTCCTACTTTCCTTCTTCATCTAGAAAAGTTAAAGTCTTATTATGACAATCTAGGATAGCATCATGTGCATCCAACCAATCCATTATAGTCAAACATCATATGAACCAGGCAATATTATGTACGTGTTTTCAATAATGCTAACAATATCATTAACCTTCCTTTTTAGCTCTAGTGGCCAGTTGAACCAACCATAATTTCTCATGCTTCTTTTCAAATGATATATTTCAATAAAATTAGGGGCAATGTAACTATATCTTGCTCCTCAGTCAAATAAAATTGCAAAAGAATGATTAGTAATCTTACTTTCAACCTCAATAATGTGTGACTAGGCCATCTCTTAATTTTATAGGAAAGCATATATTCTTGGGATGTTTTTTCCCACATACTACATTGTAGTTTCCTTTTGTACATTGTGTACATTCCTCATTTTTCCTTTCTTTGAGGGAAATCTCTATAAAAATGGTTTCTTCACATCCCCAACATTTCATTGGTTATCTTGCCATTTTTCCCATGGATTGTCCCATCTTAGATCCACTCTATGCCATTTGACTCTACCGACATGTATTAGGATTGCTCCTAAAGAAAGAAAAATGAAATCCCTTCTTCCTCTAATCTTTCTTATCCTTTCCCATTTCTCTTTAGGACTTCAAACATATACTTTACCTTTGTTTTGGTCACACAAGTATTAAGCCTTCCTAATGATCTCTTCGAGGGTTTTCAATTCATCAAAATGAATTTTATAATTTTAGAATGCAAGAAACCCACTTAGGAATTTATATATCTTTTCAGTTTCATCTTTAATATAGTTTTTTTTTTCTCGGTAAACTGTCTAACTATTATATTATATGTACAGAAAGAAGATTACAGACATTGTAGCATGACTTTGACACTGGCTTCCATGGCCACCCTCGGCACCATGGGTGCAACCGACTGAACCGAAAGCTCCCACGCAGGGGTAGCAACCACCATATTTCCTGAAGCCTCTGGATGACTGATTGAGGCTCAAAACAGTTCCAAAAAGACCCAAACAAGACGCAGACTATCCATTTTGCTTATAAATAATCTAGCCCACGCAGGGGTGGCCTTCCGCGACCGACTGGGACTGTGTATACCCAACAAACTGACACTGAGCATGACCAAAATGAACTGAGAATTTTAAAAAGCAACAGTAAGACAGACTGAATTCTAACCCAAACCAGGTGACCCGCGATCGACTGAATTCTAGGCTGGAGCAGTGTGAGGATGACCGCATCTGGAGCTCGCGCAGGGAGACTACTCGTCCTCAGGAGGCTTCTCCTCTTCAATTGTGCACCAGCCCTGACCTTCAGGGACCCCCTCCCACATGGCCGCCCATTTGGCACGCTCCTCGTCTGTAGCTGTCGTCGTCCTGGAGGTGGAGGGGTCTGCCATGGTCACTTTCCCTGAGGTCCCATCCCCACTTGGAGGAGGCGGCAAGGGGTTAGCTTGTTCCAGGCCTGCAGGGGGTGTAGCCTCCCCTCCTGGTGGCACTTCCTCTTCGGCACCCTCCGGGACTTGGGTAAAGAGAACCGAGACGTGAGCACAGATGCCGTGTGTATCTCGTGAATTACCGAGGGTAAAGACCACAGTGCCGAACGCAGGGAGGGCTGGCCCCTCCTCGCTAGCTCCTCCAACCTCCGTAATTTGCCCTGCATGGAGAGGCGTAACTCCCGCCCGACGGTAGCAGTAGCAGTAGCAGCAGTGGTGGTGCTCCCGCTCTGCTCCACCACGACCAAGACCCCGACTCGAACCTCGTCCCGAACCCCTTCTGCTGGGCTGCCTCTGGCGAAGCCTAGCCATGGCCAATTTCTTCTCTCCTGTGCTAGCTTGGATCTGGACACGTGGCTTCCCTGCTGCCAGAATTCGGCACTTGCTCCGCCCAAGCACCACCACCACCTTCGTTGCCTCTTCCGACGTATTGGCCCCCCTCGCTTCTGAAGTGCAGAGCTCAGAGTTCGCCTCCCGAACCTCTGAGTCTGCCTTCCTGCCTTTCGAGGAGCCTTCCGAGGTCTTATGGCTCGCCGCAGAGTTGAAATGTCGAAGGGTCCAGAGGGCAGCCTGTGATGGCACGCACCTCTTCCCGCAGCAAACTCTCCCTTGCAGATTCTGCCACCAGGTGACTGAAAGAACTGGAAACCTTGGCCTGATGCCACCTTCGGCCCAATATTTATCACCTCCCCATTGATCCGAGCGCCACCATCGTTCCCCCATCCCGTCAACCTGCGCTGCATTAATGCCCTGAGCTCGCCTCAACCGAAATGAACCGATGACGGCTTCGATCATGTTGAATTTATTCTGCATAGGGCGTCACATGGGGGCCATGTGGCTCAGCCCACGGTATCCCTATGTCACCCGCATCCGGGGTTCATCTTTAATATAGTTAACATACCTTAATAGATCCAATATAACTAAAATGTATCAAGAGCTATGTTATCACTTGAAATTTCACCTCAGGCTGAGACAGGTAAACCTCAAGGCTACATCAAACCATTTAGCCTCGTAGCTAGCCCTACGGGGCAGGAGAAGGCTCTCTTCGGTCTATCTCATAAAATCTCCAATAGATGAGATGACCAATAAGGTAACATTGATATTAGGCTAGTAAACTGATCAGAAAGATTGATTTTGGGGTTTTTGGGTTTTTGGTGGCAAATTGAGGAGAGGGCAATTTTGGGTGCGGAGATGGGACACAGTTTCTGCAGGGGGTTCCTTGGGGTGAGGTAGGAGACAGTGTTGATGCCTTTAACTGAAGTGGATGGTCAGGAATGAAAGAAGGAGAGCTAAAGAGAGCAAACAATAACTTTGAATTCTCTTTACACAGTAGAAAACATTGAAATTAAACAAACTTAAAAGCAGAGCATGGCAAGCATGAATTCTTACTTTAACACTTCATTTGTTTAATGTGCAGAAGTAAAGAAAGGAAATGAATCACATAAAAAAGCTTACAAGAACATTGAGAAACACACCATCAACACATGAGTCCACAAGAATCCCAAAGAGGAATGCAAAACCCTGGTCTTCCTTAGCCAAAAATTGCAGAGATACAGTGAAATAATACAATGATAGCTTCTCCCTCAAGAGTCCAACCATGAAAATGAGTATGAAAGTACATACATAATATAGACCATCTAACGTCTTTCCTTGCCTCTAGGGGTCGAGCTCACTATCCTAGGAGCTGTTTCAACCACTTCTAAACTTAACACTACAAACTAGGCAATCATAACAACTTGCCTCTATAAACTTGGAAACCAATTCATTCATTTAATTTTCACCTATTTCATGAATGAATCTTCTAGAAGAGATACATAAGAGTAAAAGTGTCATAAAAGTACCATAATTACATCAAAGAGAATCATCATTCACCTCAAAAATTCAAACTGAGTCAAATCTGCGTTTTCTGGGCTGTACAGTGCATTTCTGGGCAATTCTGCTTGACATGTCGCGCCCCCCTGCCTGACATGTCGCGCCCCTTTGGAGCCATGTTTGGGGCACTTGCAAGTGGCCAAATTGGGAAAGAGTAGGCTTGTTGGAAAGATCTGTGAGTCTACTTTCCAACCCAACTGGAAGTTTTGGATTTGGTGTTCATTTTCCCTGTCAAAAATCATTTCTCCCAAGACAGCTTTCTGCAGTTCAAAAGCAATTCTGCCTGACATGTCGCGCCCCCCTGCTTGACATGTCGCGCACCTTTGGAGCCATGTTTGGGGCACTTGCAGGTGGCCGAAGTGGGCAAGAGTAGGATTGTTGGAAATTTCTGTGAGTCTACTTTCCAACCCAACTAGAATTTTTGGATTTGGAGTTCATTTGCCCTGTCAAAAATCAATTCTCCCAAGACAGCTTTCTGCAGTTCAAAAGCAATTCTGCCTGACATGTCGCGCCCCCCTGCCTGACATGTCACGCTTTTTCAGGAGGCTTTTGAAGGCCTTCCCGGTGTCGGAATCAGGCACAGGATAGCTCGTTGGAAATTTATTTGAGTCTAATTTCCAACCCAACTAGAATTTTTCAATTTGGAGTTGATTTGACCTATCAAAAATCAAATCTCCCAGGACTGGTCAAAAAGTGCCAAATAAGGCTGCCTCAAGGAAGAGTGTTGTTGCAGTCAACTTTTGAATGCCTTCCGCAACCTCAAATTGAGCTCATGATAGCTCATTAGAAATATATTTGTGTCTATTTATCATTTTACCCATCAAAAAAATCATTGTGCCAACCAAGCTAGGAGAAAACTTGATTTTCCCAAGGTCACTGCAAAGGTGTCTTTGATTCTCCTGAGGAAACGGAAGTCTTGACATTTCTCTCAAACCATGACACCTGTGCAAAAAGTGAAGGAGGTTTTTCTTCCTTGGCATGTTTTGGACAAAAAAATCTCTCAGTTTCCAAAAATGCATCTTAGATTTCTCTGGAACATTATTTGAGTGCGACTTGTCCCGATGTGTGAAACAAGGAATTTTGTCGAAATGGAGCGAAATGAAGGGGATAAGGGGCTTCTAAATTCTTGAGGAAATTTTTGGAAGTAGGGAGGGATGTTAGGAAGCAGGGAAAAGTGGAATCTCAGAGATTTAGTGAGGGGAAGGGGTCCAAAAGGGCAACACACAGGCCCAACCTAGAAAATTGCCAGGTTGTAGCTAGAAACTAGGGTTTGTGCGAAAATGAGGAATTTGGGGAATCTCAGTGATGGGAAGCATTTGGTAAGGTACTTTAAGGATAGGGGAAGGTGTATGAACATCAGGAAACAAGTTTTGCCGATGATTTGACCGTCTAAGAGAAATTGCCTTCAAAACCCTAGGAGAGGGAAATGACCTTACCTAGGCGCAACTGAAGCATGAACAAGGTGTAAAATGACTCATTAGACACTGAGATGATAATGAAAACCCTATGGATGATGATAGAATCAGCTGAATAGTGACATAGATTGGCATTTGGGCAACTTTGAAAAGAGTGAGAGCAAACCGTAGACCTAATGCCTAATGACCAAATTTTGCTTGAAGACTTCACTGAAATGACGAAATTTGACCTTGACACTTCAAAATCACTTTGTAAGAGCATATTTGATCACTGGAGGAAGGCTGGAAAGACTGACACTAACATTGGCTCCAATGGGGATGGTAGCTCCTTGGAGGTGCCAAGAACCGCATAACTTTGGGAGAGCAGACAGTGCCTCCGTCCATTGGGCAATGGAGTCATCATTCCAACAAACAACATGAGACTTTCGACTCATTTATGGACTGAAACTTGATTGAAAAGACTGAAAAACTAACTCAGCAAACCTCACACTAAAACTATAATGAAACTGGAACAAAATGTTGCCTTATGGCTGCTTATTTATTTACAAAATCTACCCTACTTTGTTGTAAAAACACTAGATCAGGTAATACTGAAGTGCCAGATCAACCATTCAAGTAAACCTGAGAATGAAGCCACTTTAGAATGCTTCCACCAAGACGGAGATGTTATTGCTGGCAACTCTTCATGCATGTAACGAGCCTGGTCACGTACAAGACAGCCTAATCTATCAATCAAACTGAAAAACATTTCCATGTATGTTGCCATTGGATCGCGGAAGCCAGACTCTGTTGGCTGCCCCAACTCTGCAATACATACTTCCAGCTGCACACTGTCAATGTAAACATCTGCAGGCAAGTCTGTTGTTTCTTGTTTCGATGGAGGAAGGATTTCCAAGAACTTTTTAGGGTCTTGGAAATCATATGATTGGATTTGCTCATCTAAACATTGAATATCCTTTTCAAGTTTTTCAACAATTAACTCACAGACACCAGTTTTAGCTTCAAGATGAAACTTCGGAGATTTCAAACATTGAAAGAAGGTACTGAAAAATTCTTCATTAATTTCAATATCCACTAACCAGTCTCTAACTTTGTTTAGAGCTTCACAAAGTGCAGGGTTTGCCACATACCCCACCATTGCATGAATGAATCAGCTAGCACTAAACTGTCTGGATCGAGTTGGATTCGCCAGGTGAATGGTTCAGCCTGCATATGTGTCTGATTGTTGTCCACCATCAGCATCAGATCTGCAATTTGATTTCGTGTACTGGGACAAGACAATCAACAAGTTGAATGTTGTCCCCAGTATGGTTGCCAGTATGTTAGCGCTTGAAATTTCACCTCAGGCTGAAAAAGGCAAACCTCAAGGCAACATCAAACCATTTAGCCTCGTAGCTAGCCCTACGAGG